>CAEGAF010130182.1:0-58435 GCA_903067075.1 Micropoecilia bifurca
ATAGGGGAGACATAGGGGATAATGCTCCTTTGTCCACCTAGGATGCAGCGATATGTCGCTGAAGGAACTCTACAATCCAGTCACGACTTCATGCATTGGGTGGGAGACATTATCCAACAGTGATGTTATTTTAGTTATTTTCTTCTGTCTCCCAACCCCTGCAGTGAGTCAATGGGGCACTCTAGGTCCAAGCTGGACTTACTGATGAGTTTATCAAACCACTTCCTCTAGGCTGTAGATGAGCAGCTGCCACACACATAATGTTAGTTTGTTTTTAAATATCTTATCATTTTAAATTATGAAATTTCATTCCACAGTTATCCAAAATGTTGTGTCTAAACTTTTATTTAGGTAAATATAATCTGTTATTACATGTATATGACTACAAATTTGAAGTTAAGAACATACATCAATCATTAATTAGGGACATCATGAAACAGATTCTAGACCTTATGCAGAAGTTCTTACAGTTTAATTCAAAATGACATGAATAGACATTTTATAACAATTCCAGGCTCTTTTTCCTCCAAAACAAAACAAACAAAAAAAGATAGGTTCCAATAAATGCACACACCTTCCTCCACAATGGCTTCATGAATTGTAGATTACACCATTAAACAGAGCAGAAAGCAACAATTTAAGTTTCTGTTTAGCGCAATTATACCTGCAGGAAACCCTTTACTTTACACAGATTGTAAATAATGAGTTTACTTTTGAATTTACTAATGATTTTGAAAAATTAATTTGAAATACATTATATTGCTTTAATTTTATAATAGAAATAGATTTAAAATAATGCAGTGAGACATTTTTAGTGATAAACTTTTGGTACACATTTAATCTCTTCCACTCCTTTTGTGCTTCCATATTTCTTTTCAAAGACTATGCTTGTTTATCTTTTTAGCTGTCTACAGAAGTTTACATGTTCAGGCTGTCGATGTAAGTTAGAATACCACAGTTTAAGAAATTCAATTTAAAGAATGAAGTGTTATAAATCTAAAATGATTTACAGGCAACAGTTATAGTCTCAAGAGAATTATAAAGCAAAGCACATTCAAGAGTTTTTGGGACATGCACAAGCAACTGGAGATGGAATCAATGTCTCAAGGTCCACACAGCTGTAGTTCTGGGGTGGATTCTGAACACTTTTTACATTTTTTTTTACATGTCTGAATCCTTTTCACATGTTTTTCTTTCACTCAATTTTACCATACCATACCATACCAACTTTATTTATAAAGCACTTTAAAACAACCACAACTGATACAAAGTGCTGTACATTAAAACACAACATAATAAAATAAAATAAAAAAATAAAAGCTCTTACAGTTTAAAAACAAAAACATATACTTTAAGACTAGATCATTAATATAATATATAAGTATAACATCAATTTTACACTGATTTCCTTTTATCACTTTGTTAGCCTCTGTAGAAATGGACCTGCAGAACAACTGTCACGTCAGCAATCTTCCTGATAATTTTGCACCATGATTTGTATGTTTTCTAATTTTCAGTTTATTTTCTTTTATTAGCTTCAACCCATAATTATTAAAATAAACGTTGTGTTATGATTTTGTCTTTACATTAACCTTTTTATTACGATGCACTTGTAATTAGACAGTAAATCGAGTATTCTCACGTATTAGTGAGCTTTTCTTAGATGTTGCCACTTGTTGACCGATGAAGATCAGAGATTTTATTATATAAAGTCAGTGGATTTTTTTAGTTTTTATTTTTGTTGCTTTGCAAGCAGGAGGCGCAAAAAAAGGGGGAAGAAAAAAACCGAAGCATGAGTCCGACGTCATTTGCGGACGGCAGGAATCCAGTGAGTACTTGTTGCGAGCCATACGGCGGCGGCAGCGTCCCGAAGCTGTCAAATATTGCGCACAGCCTCCAGTCGTCAGTCAGTGGAGTAACCCAGACTAATCCATCAGACAAACAACTCGGAAGATTAACCTTTTTTTTCTTCTTCTAACGAGTTTTTCCCGCTGTGATCGGAAAGCTTCTTCTAAAATCCTGATACGTTTTTCTTTTTTCTTTTTTCTTTTGTCACATGGCTTTGAAGAATTCAATAACAACAAAAAATGGCGACAATCACGTTGCTCTGTGTGGTCTTGCTGCGTCATTAAAATTATTCATGTAAACACGGGGAACCGAACGAGTGGGTCGCAGGTAAGTTTTGCTCCTTTCAGTGCTACAGATTTAAAAGGAAGTTGAATGTTATTTGGAGTAAATTTATACATTTGGATCGAACCGCATGCGTTTTGTTTTTGCTCAGGAAAAAAAAGGGGTGTGTGTGTGTGCGATGCTGGGCGTTAACGTTTGGCTCCACAGAATTCACTGCAAGCGTTGCACTCTATTTATTCGCTCTTTAGCATTTAGTTAGAATAGTTGAAAATAGTGTTATTGCCGTGTAGTTATAAGAAGCAACTCTGCTCAACCTATAACATCTTTATTTCCTTTTTAATAGAGAGGAGCAACAACAAGCCTCGGCAGTTCGCCTTGCTTTGCTTATTATTATAGAGCGGTTTTCATAGATGGGTTGCTTTACAGTGGCTGTTGTGAGGCTGTTATTCTTCTGTTATTTACATTGAGCGTTTACGCAACGCGGACGCGCTTTCATCACAGCGTCTACATCACGGAGGACAGTGAGAATGTTGTGCGGTGCCGAACCCCGACAGCGAGCTTAACGCGTCGCTCTTGTTTTTAGCTGTCGCACATGTTGTCTCCGTCGCCCCACGTCCGACACGAAAGCGCCTTGGAGCCAAACGCCAGAGCTGCCGAGCTAATGGAGTTGTTTACATGAAGTGCAGGAGGGGCGGACCGAAGACGGGGGGAGGCGGGGCCGCGACGTGGGCCCGCGCCGCGCCGCGCCGCCCCGCGCCGCGCCGCCGCGCACCGGCCGCTCCAGATGCGTCGCGCGCCAGGAAGGGAGGGGCGGAGCCCGAGACGAGAATCATAACAAGTCTGACGTCACTCAGCCTTGTGGTTGGTATGAATAATACACAGGAGTTTGTCTGTGGGCCCTGCAGGAGTAGGGGGAGAAACGTCACCCGTTTTAGTTTCACACGAAGCGAAAACATTAGCGAGGCTTCTGGACAGCAGCAGCCTTTACATTTTTATGTACGCATATGTTTAGTTACAATGCTATTTATTTGCAAATTTGCAAATTTTTTTTAAATTTGTGTTTCAAAATTGTGGGGATAAGTTAGAAAATTCTCCAGAGAAAATGTAAAATAGGATAAAAAACCATTTTAGGCATGGCAAGTTTATTTACTGAATTCCCATATCAGCAAAAAGGTCAGCATTAGATAAAGTATAGAGAAAAAAGTAGTACATTCTTGCTGTGGCATAATATAGGAAAGTAAAGATGAATGCATACATTTTTAAAAATGTTAAAAATACATGTTTTAATGAAAACATTTTTTATTTTCTTTAAAAATTATTGATTACTTTCAAATTATATATTTATTTTATATATGCGTCCTGCGCTGTGCAAATATATAAAATAAATGACAGTGAATGGCTATTTTTTTTTCTAGATTAATATTAATTCATTTTATATAGTGGCTTCTATATTAACATTTGAATAAAAACTTTTAAAATGCTTTAATATTCTGATCACCATCATTTGGGTGTAGTTCAGGGGTATTTCATCTTCTGAAATATGTTGTTTGTATCTGATTTTAATTCTGACTGGTTGTTGTTTATGTTTAAAGGAACAAGCAAACAGTGTTATTGTTGTGCAAAATGTGCTGACTAACATGACGAAAGGACTGGGGCCACCGATGCTTCCAGACTTGACAGGCTGCCCTGGTTCAGTTATCACAGTGCTGATGCTGTCCACATCGAAGGTACAGTACTGTGATAACTGAAGGATGGCTGCCAACTTGACACTGGTGCAGCGATCAGCAGGTGAGGAGCTGTAAATGTAAATCTTTCTGTATGAAATCATTAAAGTTTTAACAGGACATTGAAAGTCTCTGTGTATTCATTCACAACTTTATTTTAATTTCATTGAATTATGTTTTCTGAGATCTTAAATGAGCTCATTGAAAAATGAGGAATTATTAATTAAAACATTTCTCGCACAGTCAGAGCAACCAACTGTATTTGAGTAAAGTAGGTAAACAATTCAGTTTCAATGTGCAAACAGTGGGACCTTTTATGTTAACCATAGAATTAAAACAGATACCTCTAACTTTATTTGTAAAGAAACATAAAACAACCACAGTTGGAGCAAAGTACTGCACATAATTGTAAACTATAAACATATGTTGAAAGTTGCTGTTTGTTACGACTCATGTGCTTGAGGTTAAGGGCTGGGATGGTGTGGCTATGTCATCATCATTTTCATACTCTTCACTACAAAGTGATCACCTTAGAGGCCAAGTTTGAGGTTAGTTGTTTTTCTTATTGAAAATGGGTGAACAATTAAATAATATACCTAGATTACTACAAAAATGTACATTTATGCAATAATTATCTTCTCAAGAGTTTCCAATTTTGGAGCAACACTGATGTCTCCTATAAATAAACATACAAATATCATAAGCATCACATCCATAGATAATTTATTAAATGTCAAAGAAGCAAAAAGCTAATAGCATTCAGGCTTTAATAAAGTATGATTTCATCTGGCAGGGATTTGATTTATTTATTTATTTCACAATTTGTAGGAATAAAACCAAAAACAATGGTGGTCAGAGGGCTCTGCCTTAACCAGGTTCTGAAGATGTGTTCTGCATTGCTGTCAACAGGGGGAGCTACAGCTTCATCGCACTTCTTCGTGTTCAATTCTGTTGCGCTGATTTGTCTTTGACGTCTATAAAATATTTGAAAACAAATGCTTGCAGTGTTGATTAATAGGTCAGTACTATCTGATCAAAGATGTGAAAAACCTAGTTTTATTATAAAAACAAGTAAAAAATTAGTTTCTCTCACCATTCAACAACAATTTTGCACACTCCTGCAAAGTTTCAAAACCAAATAATTAATTTTTTTTCTGCATAAAACACTATTTACCATCAACGTGCATATGTTTGTGGCATGGCCAATACATTTGTACACGTCATTACATCAGAATAATCAAACCATATATTATTTTCTATAAATTTTAAGTCTGGAAAATATGTTTTTAAAAGTCATCTGAGTGAGTCATGTTTTTGATCTGAAGGTTACTCTGCACCTGTCATTAGTTGTGTTTTTACTGAAAGGGTACACAGTGTTGATAGGTTGTGGAAATCCCCTCAGGAGTCATGATATATGTTTTGTTTTTGTCTCACACTAGCCCCAATCAGCTAATCGTGCTTCAAGCCGCATGTTTTTCTTACTCAGAGTCATGTGATGACATGACACTTTGCGGTGGAGGACATTTTTTGACAGCCAAATCTAAAAGTCAAGTGAATTACACTTTTTAAGTGAGTTATTATCTCCTAAAAAGCAAGGCACCACACACTACAGTACTATTAGCTTCTAAAAGTTCATTTGTCATTAGTGTCCAGGATCAGTTTCAGGGGGATTTTCTTCTTTACATTTCCTTTCGTAAAAAGCAATGAGTTGCTGCTGTGTTGTGGGATGTGGGCAGTCCCTCTCTGACACAAACTGGTCTTCTGTTATCTTATGAGGAACTTTCAGGACTTCGTTCTTCCGATGCAGGAAGACAAGTAGATTATTCATTTACCACATGTGCATTCCCTGCATGTTGCTGGAAGTGGACACCAGATGACTCACACAGTTATCTGCTGCAGTGATGTCATCTGGTAAACTGTCCCACTTTGACTAAAAGGGGGAGGGGAAAGACAACGCAAACATAAAACAAATTGTCCATTTTGTTTAATTGAATCTCATTTATTCTGGCTTTCATTAACCAAATTCTTATTTTCCAGCATTTTGCCAACTTTTCACCACAAACATTACAAGCAAATGTATTTCATTGCAATTTTAATGACCAGCTTAAAGTATTGCATAATTGCAAAACAATGGAAAGAAAATTATAGATTTAAAAGGTCTTTGTAAAGATAAATTATATGTTATATAATTATATAAATTATATGTAATATACAATACATAATATATATACATATTATTCAGCTCTACTTTATCATATTTATTTCTTTTACAAGTACAGTGAAGGACAACGTAATCTTTCTGCATCTTCTACTTCACAGTTGTGCACTACTTTGTGTTTTATGTAAAATCCCTACAAAACATCAAGTTTTATGATTGTGATGCCAGAAATTCTAAAAAAGAAAAATAAAAGAAAAATAAATTATGAATACAGATGTGATTACTTTGACAATATCATAAAGAATTTCTGGAACAGACTGAGATGTTTAATTCTCCACAAAGTGATCTACAGATCATTCTGATTTTATTACTAGATATTAACAATCTAAAATCAAGATGTATGACAGTGTGTAGTTTAACAGGTCAACAACCTTTTTATTCCCAACCCTAGATATTACAAAACATCCTCTTAAGTTACAGAATTATGCTTCTGCTAATTTGGTTAGATGGAAATCCATTTCGTTGTGTCAGGACACCGCTGACGCTTTTGTTTCATTTTTATGGCTTTAACGAGGAAGTTGTTGGGCTGCAGCTCATCCAGCTGACCAAGAGAAGCCATACACATGTACAAGGAAATCAGTCTGTCACAAGATTAAGACAACTAGCAGATTCAAACTCATCTAGTATCATTAGTTAATCTGATAAATTATTTTCTCCTAGTAAAACGGTTGAAAAACTTGCTGGAATAGATAAGTCAAACTCATCACAGTAAAGAACTTATAATTTCTCTTGTTTTTTATTTGTTCTAATTCCTTATTTTCACTTTTTGTGATATCACACATAAATTTGACTTGCTCAGTTTTTAAAAGAGAACCAACCTTCATTTTTATACTTCTGTGACTCATTAACGACAGTGTTCTATATTTCCTGTTAGTGACCTTTTAAAATGGAATACGGACATAATGAAACAACACTGTGTCTCTGACAGCTGTTGCTGAAGATTTTTTAACGACATTCAAGTAAAAATAAAGAGAACATCTTTAACCAGATTTAGGATATAGTTTCTGACCTGCCAAATTTACAGGAATTTATGTTTAAAGTTTTATAAATGCAATCAATGAATAGGACATTACCTTGTGACATCTAACATAATCACAAATATGTTTTTAATTACTAAGGCTAAAGCCCTGGAAGGTCTTCCTTGATTATTTCTCGCCTATGGAATAGAAAAAGATGATTTCTAAAAGCTGGAAGAACAGAGGGTAAACTAAATATACTTGAATAATGTCAAAAAGTTGCGTTTGAACTCCGAGTTCAAGAACAAAAACTTTTACTCTAGACTTTAGTATGTATTCATAAAGGTCCCCAGTCTGACCTTTGTATAAATCAATAATAATAATTTTCCAGGTGACATGAAGAATTACCATATCTTATAACCAACAAGTTAAACAAATAAAAAAAAATTACTACAATAGACTTTTGCACAGAAAGAAATGAGGGATTGTTAGTTTACCCTCTGTTCTTCCAGCATTCACCTGAGGAAAGCCAGCAGATTCCCAAAGATATTGATGATATGGGGCTGATTGTCAAGGGAAGGAGCAAAGCAAATGAAGGTTATTATAGTAAATGCACAAATGGCAATGAAAATGTTTGAACATTTCCATCAGACAAAGGTGAAGTAATCTTTTGAAATGATGATGATGATGCATATTTGTCACCAGGTAAAGTTAAATGACATGGCCAGGAAAATATTTTTGGAAATTAATGGCGCACTGGGTATCAAGGCATCCCAAGGTTTTTCTTACTGAAGCCAAAGGGCCATGGTTAGAATAGAATAGAATAGAATTATCCTTCATTTGTCACACAGTACATATAAATTCCAGTGTACTAGAAGCAAGTTAAAGGTAAATGGAAGCATGCCTTTACTGTAAAGAATGAGAAACTTTACAGTAAAAGCAACTTTACAATGTAAGAAAAAAATACTCTACTGTTATTAAAAATTACAAGCTGAGAAAGATAATTAATAAATGTGCAATATATATATTTCTGTACAGAAAATCAGAAAACTATTTACAAAAATAATGAAAAGTTACTGCAAAAAAAACAAACAACAGAGTATACATCGGTTTTATTAATCAAAGTATCAAAACACTCATCCTAATCTACACGTTGCTTCATAATGCAAGATAACTGGATGTAAAAAAGTATGATGCAGTTTTCTCTGCTTAGAAGAGGAAATAATTCAGTGTTCTGGAAAAATTCCTTATCTCAAAGAGATAAGGCTCCAGCTGTCTTGAAACTGGGGAAGCTTAAGAACCATGTCTTGTTAAAGAGCCAACTGCAGACTGGCTGCCCAAGGAGACAGCCTGACTATTTAAAAAAATCATATTAACTCCCCCTTGTATTAGTTTATGAAGGGCAGAATGTAAAATCTATATTTTTTGCAATTAGTAAAGCCAGAATGTTCATTTGTAAAGTTACGTTACTGCATATACTCAGTGTTTGTTTGTTTTTATTAGTATTTTTTTAATCATTATTAATTTATGTTTTTATAAACAGCTGATTGAACAGCTGATTGAATACTGGTTGTTGTTAAAAAGTGCAAATAGCTTTAAAAATCAAGGTTTCTCTGTTTAAAGGGTTAATGTCGTCACCGTGATTGACGGGTGTATTAGCCAATCAGCAGCGGAGTTTTACGGCCAGCTACTGCGTAACTTTCGGGAATGGGTTGTTAGTTGTCAGGAAGGGATAGCCGTCGGTGAGGAGCGGTTCAGAGTCTCCAATTGACTAACCAATGTTAAAACAACCTTCGATATTCATCTGTCTGGATACGGAAATATATTGGGAGCAGGTTTTCGAATCAAACCGATGAAAACGGATACGCGAAAGCCGCTGAGAAAAGCATAAACTCCGTCGAATCGTCTTAACAAATGTACCAGTAAACGAAAGGAAGTAACTTGCCAAACTGGCGAAGCTCTTTAGGTGAGTAAATGTCAGTTTATTGAATGTTTCCAATGGAAATAGCCGATGACTTTTTGTCAGTTGAAAACACCCACACGTTATCTCTCTTTCCAATTTATTGCTTTGTTATAACCTTGCTATCTAACACGCCGACAAGCTAAGGTTAGCTAACAAATCTACTTTCGATCACTCCGTCCATTTTCTGTCTGCTCTGAAGGCAGATAACGTCTTCATGCACCGTTAACCTTTTTTTTCCTGAATATCTACAGTTAGACAGCAAATGTTGACAGTCCATATTTCAGAGAGGGTGTGAAGAATTGAATTTTTGGTTTATTACAGTTCGTTTTGTTGTTGTGTAAAATTATACAATTTGAAAGTGAAAACAAATGTTGAAAATTCACTCCACTTTGTCATAGGTGTGCATTGTTACATATGTTTTTACTTTTTATTTTGAGAAATTCAGCTTATGGGAATGATGTTTTGTGACTGAAATGTATTACTTTCCATACATAGTTATAAATGCTTTGTTGGTTTTACTTTACCTCTTTTACTAATCCTATAACTAAAGAGGCAGTGATGACATTTAAATTAAACTGTAAAGAAAAATGTTTTTATTTAATTCTAATTATATCATTTTGATCCCTTTTAAGTAGTTTATTACATCTTTTCTGTTTCTGTTTTCAGTTTTAAAATTAGTTCCATTTAATAAACATTTACAACTGAGACGAATAACTTTGACTGGAAGTGAAAAAAAACCCCAGACCAAAAATTGCCAGTGAAACGTGGGCGGTTTTGTAAGTTGGAGTTTGACAACCTCATGACTAGGAAAGAAGCAGCATTGTGTAAAATATATATATTTTTTGCCCTTTAATATTGTTTATATGGACTTTTAATATAATTCCTAAGTAGACAGGAAAAATATGGGTCTCCTATTTTATATAGTTTTTAAAAGAATTTTGATTTTGATTTAATTGGGCAGACAATATGTCATTTTTTGTTGTTGTGAAATTAAACAATGAGCATGAAAACACACATGTTTTTTCATAATATGTTAAGAAAAACTGCCACCTAAGATATTACAGCTTCAGCAAAATATTTTCTCTCTGCTGTTTTTTCATTTAATTGGTTTAGCAGCTTTCATCAAGTGAGACATTTTGTTCCCCATTTTCACATAATTTGATGAAAACTCAGAATGAACATTGTTGTTTTAAGATTTAAGTGTTTAAACACATTTTTTAAACAAAACAGTTTGTGTTGTTAATGTTTCAAGACAGTGATTATTATTGTTAATGTTTTCAAATCAAATAAAAGCATTTTATTTGATGTTTGTAACATACAAGCTTACAACATAAGTTTAACAGTACGTTAAACATACAAGTAGTATGTTTAAAAATGAAATTTAATTCAATTAAATTTTTTCACCCTACGGATATTCACCAAGTAGACTTAAAATTATAGTTAAATCTGATTTAGATTTTTACACACACATATAAAATGTAAATAAATCATATGGAAATTACAGAAATAAATTGCTTGTATGTTTATATTTTATTTATGTAGGCCTTTCAAGACACCTAAGGTCACGGTACAAAGACAGGAAAGCAATTAGCACAACATTGCAAAACAATAAATTGCTGTGTATTATAAAATGGCGTGACACACAGCCCCAGTAATTTTTAATATTTTAGTTGGATTTTTATATCAATGTATCAAACCTTTTAATTCTAATTCAAGTCCACTTTTTTGGACTTGAATCAACATAGTTGTCATCTACTGAAGCTGTTTTCACAGTGGCATCGAGGACCTGTGAGAACTTTATTTAATGTATGCTTTTCTTGACCGTTTTTACACTAAGGAGGATTGACAGTTGCATGGCTTTACCAAGTATCAGAAAGTATTAAATCTGTTCAGATTAAACTGCAGTATGATTGGATTGATGTAGACCTAATGGATTCAATTTGAATATGATAGAATGTGATCTGATTTGAATGAAACTTTCTCGTTTTTAGTATACAGAAAAGACCATTGGTTGTGGTTTACACTGAATTGATAAAATGCTTTAAAGGAGCACTTACCAAGGCATTAGGAGCTGTGGGGAGCGATTGATATTTTAGGAGTAAAATGCTTTCCTTTTGTTGCCTGATGTATGCCATGCGTTTTATTTGTTCAGAAAGATACTTGCTGTATTTCTGGTTTCATAATATAACAACTGATGTACTGGGTTTCATAAAATTATGGGAAATGACCAAAAGAGTTCTATTATTGTAATCAGTAATGAATCTACTAAAATCTAAAATAAGAACATTTTCCCTTTTCCAGTACCACAACAATCAGCCAGTGCTTTTTAATTTTAACATATATTTTTTCAGTGCTTTATTTTCTCTTGTAGTTTGTCCTAATACGTTCCTTGCACTAATTACAGTCCTAATAGGTTAGCAAAAATGATGTGTATGGGCAGCAAGTGACTTTCCAAATCTCCACACTATTATTTGCCCAGTTCTCAATGTGTGGGACTTTTATTGAAAAATGGTTTCACATTTCATTTTCAGTGCCAGGGAAACACTAAAGGCTCGACTGTGTTCTATTCCAACCAACCCTCAATCTAAGGTTATATTCATTTTGGGAACATTTAACAGGAAGTTGCTGTGTGAAGCTTATTGATCCTAAAGTATTACACATTTTATAAATGGGCTTTTCTGGCTTATGATCTTATTTATATAAGCTTTTTAGGTTTACCCACAGAACAACAAGGTGTGTTAATTTACGTGTTTTTCTTTTAATTAGTATATATTTGGGTAACGCTACTGTTCAGTCAGTGGTGGTAATACCCTTAGAGCGTACAGTCTAATAGTATTGCATAAATAAATCAATTTTTCTTTTGAACTCTTTGCTATTTGGAAGCCATTTGAACAGCTCAGGCAGCATTTTGTATCTTTGTTGAAGGGACATTTGTAGAAGCATTTGAAAAAGATAAAACGTATCAATTAACTTTTTTCAGATTCTGCATCTTGTCATTTGAGCTGGTGTTGTGGGGTCAACAGTTTGAGTACAAATCCCTCAGATCTCTGACTGCAAAAACTAATTCTTCCAGCTCCTCTGGATGAATAAACTATGCACGGCAACCAACTGTGAGACTTTAAACGTTGAGTTAGTCATGTTCTGCTGCTGAATGCCTTCTAGCAGGCAGATGTGTGTCACATGTTAGTCAAGATGGAGGTCCTTTAAGTCTGTGCCTATTTGCTTTTCAGAAAACTTCTTGGATAATATCTAAAATATGCACAAGAAAATGAAGCTTAAGAAGCTGAAGTCTTTTGGCACAAAGCTACTTGATACAGTATGTAGGAACATCATTCATTTTCCTTGATGCTGATTGGCTGTACCCCTAAGAGAGTAGATAAGGAAGACTATAGATGCTGGCTACTGCTATAGTCTCAAGACGGTTTCCACTGTTAATATCATTGCATATATATTTGGTGTTTGAATTGTTAAAATAGGTGATTATACACGTTTTGAAGTATTCACGGTTGGCTATGGTGCCTCACCCAGTGAATGCCAGGAAAAGGTTTAGAGAGTTTGAACAAATGATAAATTGACAGCTTTCCTAGTCAGCGATCTTGTCATAACAGAAGGTGCCAATACTTGGATGTCAATCTTGTATTTAGTTCTCTTCCCACTTGTAAGCAAAATAAAAGCTGTTTATAACCCTTATGCCAGTTTCATTTCCCTGTGTTGACACTACCAAGGCCTTTGCCTCAGATAAGTGCAAAATCTGCAAAGCAACAAATCTATATAGTGCCTCACACACGTGTGGCTTCACAGCAGGGTTGTTGAAGGATGGTCCCTTTTCTTTGTGTAAAGCTTTGATCTGCTGATACTGATTTTAGCTGATTCAAATTTCTCTTTGATACCTTTAACACCACAAAGTATAACAGCACTCAACACATTTTGACGGGGAAATTGAGGGGAAAACGTGCATCAAATGGCCTGAAACCAGGATTTGAACCTTTGATAACCACATTAAGAACTATAGTCTCTGCACATGGTGCGTGTGCTCTACCAACTAAGTCCAGCACACCTAGACCTGTTCTGCTGATTAAAACCGATGGTTCCTGCCTGTTTGCATATTGGTTGTGCTGCACATCCAAGTGCTAATTTTAGCTCACATAAGTGGCTTCAGCAAACAGCACTGCAGGTGATAGAGATTGAACGTTTTAGCGTTTGCAGCAGTTTGCATTGTTGGCAGGCAGATCCGCTCTAGTTCAGATGAGCGTTGTCCTCTGATCTGCTCGTTGACTCCAACAACTGGAAATACATCATCTAGACATATCGGTGAACATTGCTAAAAATCTCACTTTTTATTCCTTTCTCTTTTTGTGAGGTTGTAACTGCATAATAACAACATTACTGATCAACTGGAGAAAATTATACATAGTGTATTACATATTCTTCAGTAGGAATGCATGGAGTATAGTTGATTATTTTCACATCTTATGTAATGTTTTTCTATAAAATGTCATTAAAATATAAAAAACTGTATGGTCTCATGTTTTTTTCCCTATCAGGCTGAGGCAGCAAGAAAAGCCCAATTAAAAGCTGAATTTAAGAAAAATTTACAAATCATGATTTTTTTTCCCTGAATATAGCGAGAACATCTGTTTTATTTAGTGCTATTTAGTTTTTATTTTATTTATCTACAACACTGCTAGTCAGAGAGAAGCGTTACCATTAGCTTGAAGTTTAGAAGAGCTTCATGCCTTTAGTATAAGTATTTGCTTAACCAGAACTACACTAAAGCTTCTTTTTTTGTTTGCAGTATCTATCTACATAGTCCTAAGTTTGTAGTAAATTAGATTTAACTTCAATTTAAGCCAATTAAGCTTTTTTAAAGCAGTATTGCGTTTGTGTAGCAGATAATCAACTTTTATTTAGCTAATTGAAGTTGCAAATAAGTAGCCACAATTGTCAGTAATTGTTGAGCCTGAAAATGTGTGATTGTATCTAATTGTTATTTAACACATGAACAAGTGGCAACAAATGTGCCTGCTGGTATCAAAAATAATGTCACATAATGAATACTACAGCAATTGGTATAATATTTATTTGTAGTTATACTCATTTTGATAAACCATTTGCTAAATTTGGAAGTAATTTTAAAATATTGACGCAGAAATACCCTACTTTGTGAAAAACAAAGTAAGCTGTTATCTGTTGTGACCAGCTCAACACCATTTCATTTTAAAATGGAGATGGGTGGTGTGCCATTAGTTTTCACGCAATGATTGTTCATTTTTTGAGCAAACGTTAATATTGCCCAACAAATGAAAAGTGTGGTTGATTGTAGCTGATCTTGAGTGCACAGGAACAGGATTGACTTTACATTGTGCTCCATCCTGCCAGAGAATTTACCGCCTACCGTTTTTTCTGCCATCTCTTCAAACTGTGAACTTTAGAAACATGAGATTAAGGTTTTACAATTTTGGAACTGTAACTTTTTAAAATCTTGGTACATACTGGCAACAGGTCTGTGCCTAATAAGGAAAAGAGACAATTCCAGACCACTTTGCACATTATCTGGTAGTAGTAGTAGTTCCTGTAAGTTGATTTCAAAAAGACTGTCAACATTTCCAACAAGAATATAGAATGAATTGTTGCTGTGTTTCTACTGACCTCTTTCCAACATATGAAAACTTTCACGTGCCATTGTCTTTCTGTAGCTTAGTAGAGACTGAACATTGTTTCCTGTTATTTTGGTGGGAAAAATGAAACCAGTAATTGTAATGCTCTGTACATCAAAGCGCATAGTTGTGAAGTAACGGCAATTCCTGCCATTGGTTGTATTTGGTGTTCATTTACACGGTAAAGGGAGAGGTGATATATTAACAGTTTGAGTAACCTGCTGTTTGGAGGAAGATGACTCAGATATTCTCTTCTAAAGAAATTCATCTGTAGTGGTTGACGGGCCAGTTCTCATGCAGCTTATGAGGGCTGGCCAGTTTCTGGCTTCGTTTGCGACGTTCCTTAATGTGAATATCTGAAGTTTGTGATGAAAAAGAACAAAGAATGCTCTTTTTTATTATATTTTTAACTTCTTAGACTTTAAAGACATTTACTTAGCTTAGTTGGGAAGAACAAGTTGATAAAATGTGAACCAAAGCTTCCTTTTTCCAGTTACGTTGCTATTGAGTAAAGTGATTCTTCTTTTATTTCAGAGTTTAGTGGGGTTTTTTTCTTATATATGCTGTGTCATCATACACGTCCTGATGAATGTTTTAACCAAATTCAATATATTTAAAGAACTAAATTTGACTGTTTATTTAATTATGTACTGCATGGAAAATTTACCGACACTGGGTATAGAATTAGGTGAGCGGTGGTTGCAAGGGAATCAGAGTTTAGAAGAATAAAATGTACTAAATCTAACATGGACATTAACAAGAGCATGGAATTTTTTTAGTTCCCTGTTTTGGACTATCTGACAAATGCCCCTGCTGAGGCTCTGTTTTTTTGTTGCTGAAAGAATGTGTGCTATGCAATTTTGGTCCTCTACCAACTATCTCTCTGCACACTTGTTTTGTGCTGTTTTGCTTGACTTTTTAGTTTTTCTGAATAGAAGGATGGTCATCTAGCTGTACAAATTGCACACCAAGTACTTTTACTTCATACTAAGCTAACCGCAAAGTTGAGTGCTTGGATTGAAAGGATGGCTTTAGATCCTATTGTTGTGGTGAAATCAATAATGAAATATAAAAATATAGTAATCTGTCACATGTTTATTTGTTTTCGTTAGCACCCTGCTTAAATAAATTAATCAAAGCCAAGACCAGCCTCCCATTTTCAGTGTCCATTTTGTAAAAAGCATGGTCTGTGACATGCTTTGTTGGAGTTTGGTAAAAACTGAAAGAAGGATAGGGATTATACTTCAACATAACGGGATGCAGTCTTATGAAACTCTTGTTTTTATTTTTGATTAAAAATTATGACCTTCATTGAAGAAACAGACTACTTATTTTTATTGTGTTGTCATCCTTATAAAGAGAAAGGAACCTGCAGGGCAGGTTCCTTTTTAACCTGATATAAAGTTAAAAACAGAAACCAGGAGAAGACTAAAAATCTGTTTATAATGACTTTAATATTTGGATTTATTTTTTGTTGTATCCAATCAATCATAAAATAGAAATGCAGAGTTAAAGCCAGGAATCTTGTTGCAGAATAGCCATTACATTAGCCTTGAATGTTGCGTCTGACTTGTATCATTTGTTTCTCACTTCACGTCCTCAGAATCTGAATGTCAGCTTCATTCGTGATGGAGTTGAGCAGGCAACTCTGTATGAAGATGAGGAAAAATAAGAAGACCCAATTTTCCTCCCTTCCTGCTTCTACTTTGGGCTTGGAAATCCACTTTTACATACCAGAAATACGCCACCTGGAGTACATCAAAGGAACTTACACTGCTGAGGAGCTGTGCGTCACTGCTGCCAAGAAGTGCAGTAAGTAACTTCCCCATTGTTTGGTTCAGTTCTACCTTTTTAGAATTGTAAACCTGATGCAACATAAGGTTTTAAAGCACAACTTGACATATTTCGAAAAAAATTGATGAGAAACCATGCAATACTGTGGAAATGCAGTAAACTTGTATTTTTTTTTAGCAGTGGCAATATCTAATCAAAACAAGTTCTTCTATCTACGAAATGACGAAAAAAAACCAAAAACATTTTGTTTAGAATTTCTGGAAGAAAGATTAAAACTGACTTAAGTTGAGGTTCCAAACGCAAAAATCTTTTTTTCTTTTTTTTTTATCTGGGCTGCAAGCGTTTCTTTTGCTCTTAGCATTTCACTAGCAGAGCAGATTAATTCCTAAAGGATAGGTTTATATAAGCAATAGATAGGTTTATAGTTTATGCATTTAAACCCGACCAATCACACAGCTGCGGTTTACCTTGCGCGCTGCCGCTGCTTTACCTCAGCGGGATCGCGCGCGTCTCCTTTCACTCAAACTGGACACAGGCTGACCTGTATGGATGTTTACATCAACTTACTGTGAAGAATTATGAACCTTTGCAGAACTCTAGGTAAGAGTTTAAAAACTTGCCGCGTTCGCTCTGGTTGCGCAGCTAAATGTGAACCCCAGGAATAACTTTTAGCGAATTCAGAGGCCGCGTTGTGAAGCGGTGAGAATTATTTATCTTTATGAACAAACAATTATATGTGGCCTTTACATCTCAACACGCTGCTCAGCATGTGGCTCTGTGTCTGTCTGTGTAACGTTTACGTCTGTGGTCCCGGTTGGCCGGAGAGTTTGTGGATATCGAGCAGCGCTAACGTCGTCATGCAGGTTCAGCCCGGTGAGGAGCTTTAACACTCTCCTTGGAGTCACGCATCACGCTGATTTTTTATATTATTTTATTATTAGTAGTATTTTTCCGGTTACACGATGCATCAAACCATGTCAGATGTGTTGTCTACTTAGAGTTAATGCGCGCGGCCGCATGGAGATCTGAGAAACTCGTCCCATAAACTTGATCAACCAGAATAATTTCTGTGACGCTTATTAAAAACTCAACAGGCATGAAATGAAAGAGCTACTAAAGCCACATTAGCAGCATTGAATTAAAGCTCCCATTTGTTGCGCATCTTTGCGTAGTGCAGCAAATTACAGGGCCGGCCCAAGGCTGTATGAGGCCTGGAGCAGAATTTGATTTAGGGGCCCATTTGTTGCTAAAAACATCAGCACCTCTAACAGCTTCTGTGTTAGATTTAGTGAAATATCGGAGAAGGGAGTAGTTTAATTGCCCAGCCTAAAAAGCAATAAGTTATAATTGCACTTTACTAATTTGTATTTGTAAATTCAAAGATTAAACTCACAGCATCAGATTGTTGCTATGGTAACAAAACAATCTAACTATGAATATTGTTCTTTGAAGTTTTACAAAGTAAACTTGCCAGGTCCTTAAAATCTTGTATTTAAATGTTAAACAATTTAGGCATAAAGAATTGAATCAAATTTAACGACATTGATAATCTTAATAAACAAATGTTACATTTATGTATCTGTGGTCTGTTTTAAAATATTAGTGTTAATGGGGCCCCTGAATCCCTTCGGGGCCTGATGGAGCCGCTGACTTAATTTGGATTAAACAGAAGTTCAAATTTGTTGTTTTTAGACTAGATCTGTGTTTAAATAGCATTTCACTGGAGATATTTTCCTGTAACATATAATTACACAGTAACACTTTTCCTTTTCCTGCCAACTTAATATCTTTTAATACAAAAACAGGGTGGACTGCCCCGACCACCGGGCTTAGCAAGTTTTCTGGGGTAAACCCTGAAGTAACTAAAGTTGACGGGAGACTTGCTACCTGAGCAAATAGCCTGAATAACCAGATAATATAGTTCTGTTCCATTGTGATACCTTTTTAGGAACAAATTGTCAAGAGTTAATATTCTTTAAATTATGCACCTAAAGACTAATATAACATTTTGTGGGTTAATTTTACTGAATGTTGTCATATTGTCATACTGACCAATGCCTAATTTACAGTCTGATATTCTGAACATCTTCCAACAGCTCATAAATGGTTGTGCTGTTTGGCAAAATCTGCTTACCTTTTGCTTGTATTTTTCTATTGTTCACTTCATTTAAATTTATTGCCTTTTGAAATATAAGTACAGTCATGCAATTGATAAACAAAACCGAACTGTCAGAAAATCAAAAAAGAAAATATAAGAAAAGAAAATATAATTGAATTGGGGTTCTTGTACTTAAAAATATACTTAAGAAAAATATTTTTAAAAATTCTTATATCTAAGAGAGACCACTTAATACACATAAGAATGATTTGTAAGACTTTGTGAATTTGTGTATTGATTAATTAGTTCAAGCTTTTCTTTATAGGCTGATTGATCGGTGCTCTTTTCTTTCCTAGATAATCATTTTAGCAGTTAGTGTTTATCTTTTACTTCTTCTCTCTTCTTTCTCAGCTATTTCTCCATTGTGCCATAATTTGTTTGCCCTTTACAATGATGCAACTGACACCTGGTACTCTCCAAGCCACGAGTTCAACATCAAAGAGGACAGCGGTATCAAGTTGCACTATCGCATGAGGTAAGAATGAGTTGGCAGCCATAACTGACATCGCTGGTGTTGGATATTATGTTTTCAATAGAAAAAAGTGCTAATAGCTCTTGCAATCTGGCCAATAGCTCTAACATTTCACTTTGGTTCTTGACTTAATTTACTGAATTCAAGAACTTTAAAAAAATTGATGGATGCTACACCAGAGAGTTTTAACTGCATTGCTTGTTTAATTGATTTTTTTTTAAATAAATTCAATAAGTTTAATAAATTCCTAAACAAATCAGATGCACTAATACCTTTTGGTGATGTTTACACGTGAATGTTTACATAGGAACCTAATTAAAACTTAACTAGATTTACAGTTTTTTTTCCTGCCCGGAAAGGATCACATTAGGAATGATCAATAATCAAATGATTCTAATTGAAGCTTGCATTTTCACTGCTTGTTGCTCACCTTTGCAACAATGTGTCTGGGAGGCTTACTACTTTGCTGATAGAGTAGTTTTACTGACCTTTTTAATTGTTATTAAACATTGGTGTCGCAGCATTAACATATGGGATTCATTTACAATGTGGACACAGAGTAGAATGGGACTCCTCTCTGCTCTGACTGCAGGCGAGGTTTGCAGCAAGACAAACACGGAGAAGCAACATTCAGTTTTTATGCTCCTCTAATTTGGAACAAACTTCTTGAAAATTGCAAAGTAGCTGAATTACTGAGTTCTTTTAATTCAAGGCTAAAAAAATCACTTGCTTAGAGATGAATTTGATTCATAACTGGAACATTGATAAATATTAGGGATGTGCCGATCAGGTTTTTTTCTGCCGATACCAATACCGTTCACCCCTGAGGGCCGATCGCCGATACCGATCACAGATACCGATCACATAATTATTTATTTTATTTTTAACATAAACACTACCGTTACATTATGTGGAAAAAGGAACCATTAATTCACCTTAATTTAGACAAAAACTTTTGAGGAAATTGAAGGTTTTTAGGTGCGCCTTATAGTGTGGAAAATACGGTAAATAAAAATGTTGCTTGATGGGTTTGAAAAGTCAGTAAGTACAACTGTCCGTTCCCTTGTCCTGATCATGTCCCCACTTTGCCCCTTCCACTTAGTCCAACACTTGGCCTGTTGGAACAGTATAATGTGAAGTTTTATTGGTTCGGTATACCTTGATGTCAGTGTCTCGCCCATTCCTTGATATTTTATCTTAGATTTGACAGATTAAAGTCTCAAAATTTTAAATGTGATTCCAAGAGTAGAGTCCAAAGTCCAAATTATGGATTGATCAGACTAAATTGCTTTCTGCCACCATGTTTAGGACGAGTTTTTGTAAGAATTCAACTTAGAAAAAGTTAAGGTCTTATATCATACTGACAAAGCAGTGTCGTGTTTACACTTGACTGGAATACTCTTTAAGTTCCCCTTTAGATATTCCAATGTACTAGTTTGGCAGCATGTTATACAGCAAGAAAAATATTTTACTGTGCTGTCAGTCACACTTCCTCTTCCACCGTGCTTACCGCTGCTAAAAGCTGAAGAGAAAAATGCTTGTGGATGAAGCTGAAGTCTGAGTTTTTTTATGTACTTACTGCAGTCTGTCTACACTGCACCTAAGTAAACAAAGCTAGCAAACCATGTGTTATGGTTGTGTGTCCCAATATAAAAACTTTTTTTTGCATAAACAAATAATGGTTACCTGGAACCAGCATACATTTCTAACTGAAGTAGCCATCTCCTAGTGTGAATGTATGCAGAAATGCTCTATGAATTGCTACCTAGAAGAAGATTAGATATTAACTTTAAAGAACTGTCTACTGGCTAACTGATTTCTTATTGGTTATGTATATACAAGTAATGTGTCTTCAGATCAATGCTGGAACTGTGACCTTAAGGCCATAGATATTAAGCTTTTGCAATCTTGTCAATATATAAGAAATAAAGAATCTAAAAAAAAGAAAGGCTGCCCATAAAGGTTTATTATCCTTTCTGTGGTATGTGTCATTGACTGTCACTTACAGCTGTCAAGTCAGCAGTCTTCCTCATGACTGAACAGCCCATAGTATGATATGATTCTAAAAAAATAGTCTGTGTCATTTGGAGTAATACGATTTTCTTAAATTAATTACTAAACTAACTTTCTAATTTGATTTTAATTTGCCAAGATCCACATGTACATTAGAAAATAAGAACAGTCACACTGTTAGAAGTAGCCATAGTTAAATAACAGTTAATTCACCATAAAACAAGCACAACAAATTAAGCCTAACCTGGTTTTCAGATGATCAGTATTATTGTTTTTAACCTGGAATTTTTGTCTTTTCTTTAAGATTCTATTTTAAGAACTGGCATGGCACCACAGAAGGAGAGTCTCCAGTTTGGAGACACTGCCTCAATAAACTCAGAGGACAGAGCCCACAGAAAACACCAGAGGGAACGCCGCTGCTTGACGTCGGTTCCCTTGAATACCTTTATTTCCAGGTGTGTGCTGAGAAGGTTTAGCTTTTACACAAGTCATCATTTTTAACTTGTCTAGTTTGATCCCTTCTGTTCTCATGTCTAATTTTAATTTCTTCCCATTTTTTCTTGTTGTTGTCGGTGTTCTTTTACAAATGGTGTCAGATTTTATTCTAACACTGGTCATGTTTGTTTTGGCACAGTGCCAACATGATTTTCAGACAGGCAAGGCTCCCCTGAGGGCAGCCCAGTCAGAAGCCGAGCAACACGAGATAGAAAATGAATGTTTGGGCATGGCCGTGCTTGCTATTACTCACTATGCCAAGGACATCGGTATACCCTTTTCAGCAGCTTCCCGTGAGATGAGGTAATATCTGATACTCAACGTACAAGCATACGAAATTTGTTCTTTCTTTATACCTCACTTTGACATTTAATTACCATGTTTCCTAAGATAAAACAGGAGATTTGCGCAGTTACGTTAAAATATAATTTTTGTCTTAATCTCACCAGTTACAAGCGTTTCATCCCGGAGACACTGAACTCCAACATAAAGCAGCGGAACATCCTGACCCGCATCCGTATCAGCAACGTGTTCAAGAAATTCCTCGCTGAATTCAACACCCAAACAGTTGGGGAGAGCAACATCACCTGCTATGATCTGAAGATCAAATACCTGGCCACCATGGAGGGGCTGACCAGCAGAATGGGCTGCGAGCTCTTTGAGCCCGTCTCCCTGGCTATAACACAAGAAAAGGAGCTCTCAAATGGAGGTTACTATGGTAAGAATTCATGTAATTTTTCATCAAAGAAATCTTATCTTTTCACTCTGGAGGAATGCACTCAATATTTTTTCTTACAAACAAAAAGGCTTTTGTCATGGGGCGTTTTATACTTCCTGCTGTGTCAATTTCTACTTGTTTAAGGGAAGTTTTTGAAAAGCTTTTCATTTTTAGTATAATTTCTTTAAGATGTACTCAGTTAGTCATAAGAAATGTGGTAATGTACCTCTGTTAAAATATATTTAACAGTTCTAGGACAATTAGAGGTATTTTAGTTTACAGTTTGATCATTTGTCATGCTTCATAAAGGTTAAGCGACAAACGACAAATTAACCTTTATTTGTCGGTTAATTTGTAAATTAAAGGGACAAAATTAGAAATGTATCATGAAATTAGTAAATGTTTAAATCATTTTATTTAATAGACAATGTATAAAATATGTCATCAAATAATTAAATGCAAACTAGTTTATCCTTAGTGTGAGGATAAATTAGTGGTGTGAACCTAGTTTAATAAACATTTAAATAACCTAATTTATTTATTTAATATATGATACATTTAATTATTAATTTAATTATGTATTTGTTTATTTAATTTTGTCTTTGGGCAGGAAGCACAATCAATAGAAATGGGGTGTAATATAAAATCTGAAGAAAGCAATATATGACAAAAATGTAATTATATGTCATTAATGAGCTCTTTTATACATAGTTTATTGATATAGTTATATAGGTTGAATACTGTATGATTACTTGTGCAAAATGGATTCAGCTTAGCAGCAAATGGCAATGCAGAAGTACTAACTACCAAAGTAGCACATTGATACAGATCTTCTTGGCTTTGTTTTCCTGCCAGTGATGTTTAGGCAAGTTTGATCTTTGCTGTCACACATTGGGTGAATTTGGGCTGCAAAATGAAACTAAATTAAATTGTAAATTCATTACATGTTTTCCAGGAAAATCATGTAGTGACAATACATATTTAGTTGAATATTTTAGGTACAGAAGGGTCTGGGTGGTCAAAATATCTATTTTATTATGAACCCAACTTGACTCTGTTTACAAAATCTCTTTACCTGAAGAGAAATAAAACATTAGCAAAAATATTTGGTTTTGTACATATTTTGGCCAAACATTTACACATTTAAACATTTTGTTTCCAGGGTACTATAACCAGAGCCAGCTGCAGACAAAATGTCAGAATCAGAACTTGGAGGCAAGCAGTGACATGCAAGTTCTTGTCACTGGCACCACTGGTATTTCCTGGAGGCAAAAACCAGCAGCTGTAAGTAAACACAAACAAGATTTTAGGGATCTCTTGTTTTATGAGTGGACATGTCTTAACCATAGGGCTGCAATGATTGAAATATTTTGTAAGTACACTATGTTGCCATTAATATGATTGAATTCAAGTGCTTTCAGCACTTCAAATGCTGCAGGTGTAACCCAGACATGTAGTAGTTTACCACATAAAATCCCAGAGCAGCACCAGTGGAGGCTGAGGGTCATGATGCCCAGAGGTCACCAACCCTTCTTCTAGCTAAATTGGTAGCTACAGAAGTTAGACATGGCTCTTTTGTTCTAGAGATAGTAATTTTTAATGCTTCAGCATGCCAAGACATTCCAAACATTACTTTGAGGTTATGCTGCTTCCTGTTCAAACATGACTATGAACTATAGTCATGTTTGGCTATGGTACCAGTTTGTTTTTATTGTGGGAAAAAGAAAAGACTTCAGGATCCTGACCTCAGCCTGATCTGACACCGCTTGGATAATTAGATTGGAAAATGCAAGCTAGGCCTTTTTCTAAGTCACCAGTGTTTGTCTTCACAAATCCAAACTTTTGACAATATAGTGTATCTGATTAATTTAAGAGTAGATGTTTATTGATATCGGTCCGATTATTTCTTCAAAATCAATGCAGTGATCGGAATCTCAGTAGCAAGTGAATGAAATAAAATAATAATTTGTTAGCAGTAACAAAATGCAGAACATTATAATGCCTTATGCTGACATTAACTTAAACATGTTTACTCTTCCCCGCCCTCCCTCTTCTGATTGTATATTAATTGAATCCTATATTTCAGTTTGGTTCTAGTTAATCTTGAGTAGACAAAATTACTGCTTTGGATTCTTAGCTTTGTGCTTTCAAACCTAAGAAACAGAAGGAATGTTTCTCTGCATCAACCCCAGTTGGCATAGTCTATAATAGCGTTTCCCAAGCCTAGTCCTCAAGCACACTGCCCTCCACGTTTTAGTTGTTCTTCTGGTTCAGTACACAGTTTAATTGAGGGGTGATTAACAACATTTGCCTGAACTGCAATAATTTGAATCAGGCGTGTTAAAACTGGGAATAATCTAAAACATGCAGGGTCAGGGTGCCTAGAGGATTGAGGATTGGGAAAAACTGGTTTGTAATACAGACTTTTAAGCTTTTGCATGTTAATGGACTTCGATTTAGAAAATGGCATATTTAAACTCATAAAATACAATGGGTTAGATCAGGACACTTCTATTGAACCAACAGCTAAGGGTTTAGTTGATACGTTCCCTTAATTTGGCAAATGGACCATCTGTAGACGTTATATTGGTGTCATTGACCAAAGTTGTTGATTTGCAGAATGTTATTACCAAATAAAAAGCTATTTTTAAGTCATGTTGAATTTATGAAACAGGTGCCAGTGATGCCCAAAGACAAGAGCAAATCGAAGAAGAGCAAGCAGAATGAAAAACAGAACAGGAATAAGGAGATGGGTGATGGCTGGATGGTTTTTTGTGATTTCCATATGATCACTCACACAGTCATCAAAGAGACAACAGTCACGATCATGAGACAAGACAACAAGAAGATGGTGAGACCGATGCACAAACACATCTGTGAAGTTTTCTTAACTACACATAAACAAGATTTTATGTACTTATGCCCAACAAGTTTCCTAAAGTTAATTTAATTCGGTTATTAAATTCTTGAAAACTAAAACCTGTATAGATTCATCACATACAGCTATATTTCAACTTTTTGTTTATGTTTGTAGCTCACAGCTAATGCAAAACCCCAGTTTTCAGGAAATTGGAATAAGTCCCCGTTTCCCAATCTTAAGTTAATGGAGATCCAGTGTGAACATTTCCCAGCCAGTGACTGTTTGAGGAGCCTTTTCATCTGGTCGTGTTGTTCCACTAAGATTTATCACACTTTATGTATCTGTATCGTTTTCCTGACGGTAGCGGTACAAACAGTTTGTGTCCTGGGTTGGTGGAATCAGCGGCAATACAATAGACCTTCCTTTGCAGTCTGCCAGTGTATATTAGATCCAGGTTGAGTAGCTGACTCCTCACAATCCACTGGGCATTTTTCACCACCCAGGCCAAATTTTTTTTTTTCCTCGACTGTGCAGTTGTTGTACCACACAGTCATGCTGAGGCAGAAGATGCTCTCAATCACAGCTCTGTAGAAGTTCTTTAGCAACTGAGCAGGGAGTCCAGTGGTTTTCAATTTCCTGAGGAAGAAGAGTCTTTGTTGGGCCTTCAGCGACCAGGTCAGGTCTCTGAAAATTAAAATTAAGATTTCATTATCTGTAGGCAGTAATTAGTAAACTATCAGAAATACATTTTGTAAATGTTATGTGTTTAGAAATTGTATTAAATTGGGGATGTAATCCACTCCTTCTTATCTGTGTTTCCCCTGAAAATGTGCACAAAACGTTTTTGACATTGTGGTAATGTTGAAAAAACAACATTGCAGATTTGCGAAATACTGAAATTCCGATATGATGAAAAACCACATCACCATAACTCAAAACCTTTTCATTGAAAAAGGTTTTTCCATCCAGCAAATGTATCTTCATAATTCCAGTTTGAGCATTTCAATGGAAACACAGCAAATTACTACAGAGTCTTCTTCCACCCCATCCCTAACAGCTCTGCTGAAAGAGGAGTCCAAGCAATTATTGGTTAAGGACAATTTAAAGCAGTGTTTCTCAACCCTCACCGCCCCGGTCCTGCATGTTTTAGGTGCTTCCCTTCTGCCACTCACCTGAATTGTATCTCTGGGTGATTAACGAGCTTCTGTAGTACTTGATGGTCATGCAATCATTTGAATCCACTGTTCGGGAATAGATTAAAGGCACATGCAGAGCAGGGGGGCGGTGAGGACCAGGGTTGAGAAACACTGGTTTTAAGCTTGCATCCTGTGGCTCACTGCAAGTGATAACTAACAGTGATGTCAGAATTACTCCTAAAAAGACATTGGACTGAGTAACATTTAGCCTCCATGAAAATTATACTTAGGAAGAGCCTGATGGATATTGTCCTCACTTCCATTAAAATACTTTCTTTTCATTCTTTTTCCCTCCAGGAACTCCAACTGCTGTCCAGGGCAGAAGCCCTGTCCTTTGTGGCACTTGTTGATGGGTATTTTAGGTTAATTGTGGATGCCCACCATTACCTGTGCAAGGAGGTGGCTCCTGCCCTGGTGGTGCAGAACACAGAGACTGGTTGCCATGGACCCATCTGGTTTGTATTATTTTAGATAATTAGCGTATACTAACCACACTTTTATTGAATATGATGTTTGTACATCTTTGAACTTGATGCTTATGTTTTTCTGACAGAGAGAGATAAAACATTGTAACATTAAGTCAGTCTAAAGTGAAGAAAATACCCACAATGTAGCAGATAAAATTTGTATTCCCTTTTTTTTTGCAAAGACTTACTTCAGTCAGTTTTTGCTGAAGTAAAAACTGACTGAACATTTCTTTCAACTGCACTTGAAAGAAATGTTTTTACTCACTTAATTCTACAAAAACCTCTTCAGACTGATTTTAGTGAATATAATTAAGTGTGTCTTTCTCTTCCTCCAGTACTGAATATGCCGTCCAAAAGCTGCGACAGGAGGGCAATGAGGGAGGAACCTACATACTGCGCTGGAGCTGTACTGAGTACAACTTCATCATCATCACTGTGGTCTGTCATGAGGTAGTGTAAACCCACCATGACATTTAGAAGTATTTTTCTGACTCCGTCCTTGATTTATTTATTTTTTTTAATAGTATATGAAAGGTTTTTAGAATAATATGCAGGATTGTCACAAAACAAAAATTTTAAACTTGATACAGATACAAAGAAAAATATTCCATACCATCTTCAGTGCAGAGCGACATTTTTTGAAGGCACAGGGTTTTCCCTCTACCTAAAGTTGGGGATTTACTGTACAAATTTTTCACTAATGCAGAAGTTTTTGGGATTGGGTGGAGTTTGGATCAGTTGTGACTCAAAGTGTAGCTAAGAGAACCCCTTGAGCTTCCAATCAGCAATTGTACAGTTGCACAAAAATTAATGGAAAGTTTAAAGACGAATTGCCTTTTAATACGTTTACAAAAATAAAAATAGGATGTTTATTTTTTAATTAGATATAGTTTCTCTTATCGTTTACTTTTCAAATTTTTTTTTTCCTTTTGCACCTTATGCATTTTGGTCACATCTTTCTCAGTTTTTCCTCACTAGGGTTAAATTATAAATACATTTTCTTCTAGTCTATTTTTCCTCTCTGTTTCAATCTGTGTAGCTTTGTTTGATCCTAATTTACTCTGTCCCATTTCTATACAGATTGACAGCTTCAATATTCAGTATAAGAACTTCCAGATTGAGGTGGACTCTGATGGCTACCGCCTGTACGGAACGGACACATTGCGGCCCTCCTTGAAGGAGCTGCTGGAGCACCTGGAGCGCCAGTGTCTCCACACCGACAACCTGCAGTTCCAGCTCAGGCGCTGCTGCCCTCCACAGCCAAGGGGTAAAGGAAAATAAAGATAAATTCACTTTAATGGCTGAGAAAAGGGAGATGGTACAAAATACAAAGTTACTGATCTCATAGCAAACCTTGAAATGCAAAACAAAGTTAAAGCAATTTCAATTATAGCTTCTCCTCCTCATCAAGTGCATAAATGTTCTTAATTTCAGAACTTAAGTGATGTCATTAAAGTTCAAATGAATCACTTCTGAATCTTATCAACCCCGAAGATATATTTTTAATTCGATGGATTAATTACATTTTTGGAGCATTGACTGAAACTTCTGTAGAAAAGTCCGTTTGGCTGCTTAGTCAAAACCAGGAGACTTCTTTTGTAATTTCATAGTGGTTTACATCTGGATTTACCACGTCTGACTAGGGTGGGACAATAAATCAAAAACAACATATTTTGCACTAGACACGCAATCGATATCAATAGATGATCCATCTAATGGAATATTCAATATATAAAATATTCACTCCAGTCCAGAACTGCACAGCATTCTGGGGTATGTAGTTTTGCTCAATCTCTCACAGTGAGAAAAGCCAGGTGGGTGGCATCACTCTTTGGTTACCTAGCAACAACCTTATGAATAGCATGCATAGCAGCAGTTTCAGGTTTCACCGCCATGCCTAAAAACTGCTTAAAAGCAGAAAAATGGCTCATGAGGAAACTGGATGAAACAGGAAAGTTCCTGCCACCAATTTGGCAGTATTTCAGATATTTAAAAAAAAGACTAGTCGACTCCATATCAACTGATATCATAACTTATATTGTGATAGATTTTCAGCCATATTGTCCAACCTTATGTCAGACTTTTTCTGGTGCAGAATTCTAATGCCTGTATCACATCAGTGACAGTGACATAAATCAGATGAAGTGCAACATCAGGTATGTGTTTGAATTAGTGCCATATATAGAAGTGGCGCTAGTCCCACAAACGACCGGAATTTTGTCTTTGTCTCAAGTCTCCGTAATACTTTTACCCAGAAGGCATTTAGTTTTCCGCACAAAGTATTTCTTTAAGGGGAGCCTTTGCTACTGGCATCTGGAAGGCAAATGACATGCATTAAAAAAAGTTACAATTAGAAGTATTTATTATTGAATATAGGGACATTTTAGTTTTGGAAACCATTGTCTTTAAATGGTTTTTGCAACCTATTCAACACTTCCTTCCTTAAAAAGAGGCAGAATAGCTGCAGCAGAGTAACATTCATCTTTGCTCTGTGGTTACATGTATAGCATACTGCACGACTCGAACATGTCAACCTCGCACATGTATAGCGCTATGATTTCTACCGACGCAAGCCAGAATGTGGACCTGCTCTTAAGGCGTAGGTGTGCTTGAGTTGGGGCAAGGGAAACGGTGTTGGCAGTGTCTGTGAAATGGTGTCAGGGAGGAAGAGAGTTGTAAAATGTGGGTTTCGGTAACCAAACTAGCACTCTTTTGTTTACACAGGGAAAGAAAGAGAGTCATGTCTGTATAAGTGTGTCGAGGTGTTTGTTCGGGTAGGTGTGGCGTTGATTATTATCACAATGCACGTCAGTAAGCTGATACATCTGCTTCAGTGGAAGATAAAGGATCTGGTCTGTATTGTTGTGTGGGTTCATTTATACTGTTACACAATGGGCTCACTTGAACCATAGCCCACTGAAACAGTATGCCCACATCCTGAGAGTATTCTTTGCTTTTACTTCTGTTGAAGTATTGTAAACATGAAATGAAAAAAAAAAAAAACTATTCTGTTGTCTAAAGCACATATGTGTATGTTTTAAGTAATGCCAGTTCTCAGTAGAAGATTATTGAGTGAGAGCAGCAGAGTGTGTGACTTATTATTTGACGGTGGATCTGGGTGCGTGTTGTTTTTTGAGTTTGCATGAAACCCAGATTGCATGTCACAGACTTCTTTAACAAGTTGCTAAAGGAGTGCAGACGCCCCCTCTGCCTTCACACACACACACACACACACACACACACACACACACACACACACACACACACACACACACACACACACACACACACCCCTTACTTGAACCACAGGTTGTTGGTTGTGTCACATTAGCAACCCACATTGCACACACACCGTCATATAGTACATAAACAAATACTCATTTTCACTGTCTGCTCATGTGTAGAAGTATAGAAAAACTATATCAGGTTTGATAGCTGAACATTAATATCTGTTCTCGTCATAGCTTGTTTTGCCACATGTAAACACAGAACTGCTGCTTTTATTCACAGCTTCATGTATTACCTGCTGAGTCTTTATTTTATACCTAGATGTTTTGAAAGATGCAGATAGTGTTGGCAGGTTTTATTCTTACAGCCTGAATGCAGCGCAGACATTTCAAACCAGCCCACAGTTTTGACAATACCTTCACCATGGTAACAAGACAGGAAGAAGCGAAGGATTAACCAACACAGATCTCCAGGCTTTCATCCAAATCGAAAACTTCATCCAACAATGAGATCAACAGTTGCTTTGTGCTGTTCACAGTTTTCTAACATAAACTGTTTTTTGTTTTTTGTGTTTTTGTTACAGAAATTTCTAACCTCCTTGTGGTTACCAAGGAGAGAGCTTCCATCTGTCAGCCAACAAAGCATGAGAGGGAGCTCTGCATCTTCCACCGCATTCCCAAGGAGGACATTGAGCAGGTACACTTTCTGTTTGTCTCCTATTATTGCAGAGTGATGCTAATACATAAGCATGTTGCTTCCTGTGTTCATCATCTACACATATCATCTGTAAAAACATTTAGAAAACCATTCATTCTTTTTATAATACAACTTAAAATTCTCACTTTTGAAATAATTGCACAAAACCTTATCTTGCATGCTAGAATAGAAAAAAAAATAGCAAAATGCTTTGGATGCAGCTTCTTTCTGACCTCTGAACTGTCTGTGCTCCATGTTGTGTTAACCAGGACGAGCACCTTGGCGTTGGAACAAAAACCAACATATACCTGGGCACTCTGAGGGTCAAGAATGAGGAAGATGAAGATGCAGGTTACACATCTTTCCAGGAGGTCAAGGTCGTCCTGAAGGTGCTTGGTTCTGGACACAGGGACATTTCTCTGGTGAGATGCACTTTCATATCTATTAGCTTGTTGGAACACATTTTAAAACGCAATAATGTCTGTTGTTCTTTTGATTAGTAGCTGTGAAATGTTTCAAATAATTATTAAAGTCTTCAGCCTGCTGCATCGTTGTTGAAACATGCTTCTCTCTCTGATGGCAGGCCTTCTTCGAAACAGCCAATATGATGCGACAAGTGTCTCACAAACACATCGTGCTGCTCTACGGCGTGTGTGTTCGTCATCAGGAGAGTAAGTGCTGTTCAAGTCCTCGATTGAGTTTGAGATTTTTATGATGCAGAGGTTTAACCTCGTGACTCGTCTCTTTCTGTCAAGATATCATGGTGGAAGAATATGTCCAGCTAGGACCGCTAGATGTGTTTATCAGGAGACAACAGAGTCCACTGAGCACCAGGTGGAAATTCCAGGTGGCCAAACAGCTGGCCTCTGCTCTTAGCTACCTGGTAAGCAGAAAACCTTTTTTTTCTCCCTTAATTGGTATTTAAATGCATCCTATGATGCTGTGTTTACCCCAAATGTGATTTTAGTGTGCAGAAAAACAATAATGGAAAAAGAAAAGAATTATGTCACTTCCTGCTGAGTGGGGTGGTTTTAAAGCTAAACAAGGACAACTTATGGAATAATTTAATATATAGTTTTGCAGTTTGAGCTAAAAATGTTAAAGATGTCAGAAAAAGACCCCAGATCTTGACAAATCGGTAAATTTTATTCTGAATTTAAGAGAAACTGGCTTTTTAAAAAATTTTTAGAGCAGATGCTTCAAGTTTTAGCAATAACATCTTGGCGACATTTTGTTTCTCCTCTGCCTAATAAATGTTTTTTCTGTCATTTTGTGTATTTTAGGAAGACAAAAAGCTGGTCCACGGCTTTGTTTGTGCCAAGAACATTCTGCTTGCCAGAGACGGACTGGATGAAGAGGAGGGAGAGCCCTTCATCAAGCTCAGCGACCCAGGAATACCAATAACGGTGCTCTCCAGGGAGGGTGAGCAAGAAGCACAGGCGACCTCATTTTCACTTTTGCTACAACGCAAATCACAAAGTTGCAAAATAGCTGCCATGGAACCGTTTGCATCAACTTCCTCTTTGTCAGCTGTACATGAAAGCAGAATTGAAAAAAAGCAGAAAGGCTGTAGTGAAGTTAGGATGAACTAGGGTGAAATTCATTATCGAGTACTAACTGAGATACTGAAACTAAATTCTAATTCTTCATTAACACCGGCTGGTTTTAATCTTTCCACGCAACACAAGAAAACAAAGCACTGTCAAAGGTTTCTGTGAATATAAAGATTCACATTTGTCTCTTAATCATTCCATCTCATTGAGCAGATTTCAACCTTGTTTTGTTTTAATCTGTGCAAAGTCAAACTAAGATGGACGCGTCTCAAATTGCACAATTCCCCTCATGTAGGAGCTTCATGTTTCTGTTTGTCTATCTGAGCTGGAAGTCGTTTGATGGCGGCTGCTGCGGCTGCTCAGATGGATCCGACTAAACCACAGGACAAACTGGAAACGTCTCAGTGTAGACGCGCCCGTGGGAATACCCTTCCCCCCAGCGCTGTTCTCAGAAATCTTTACCATTTCTTCCATTCCTCTCTATCGCTTTGCTGATCAGCTGGTCTTCCCATTCCACATCGTCCTTGTCCATAGATTTAATTGAAATCGATGCGTAATGTTCTCAGAGACTCTTTGGGAGCACTCTTCCCTACTTCCCACTAATCTGATTGCTTTCTTCTGGCTATTAAAATGTTTTCTTCTCTTTCAATGGTTTTCCATCTTTCTCTCTCTTTTCCCATCTTCTCATTTAAGTTATGGATTTGTGGAGCTTAAAAGACGGCCGTGGATGTCAGATTAGTGGGGCGTTTTTCCAGTAACGCTGAAATGTATCAGCCAAACGATGCCAATTCAACAGTTTAAGCTAGCTTCCCACCCAGCATTTCCTCTTCGCATTAAGAGAAAGTATTGCTTCACACCAAGTACGACAGACCATGACAGGAGCCCACATGAGCACTGAAATTTTGTTTGCGTTAAAAGCTGTCCTGTTAATTCACCTTTTGTTACAGAGCCAATCTTGATGATACACATCCTTTATTTTTGCACTAAATCAGGTTTAAGGAAGTAGCAAATTACATATTACTGTCTAGACATGCTTTACAGTGGCTGTGAAAACACTTGTTGGCTTGAACTGAGTCATATCACTCAGTGATATGATGTTACTTCTGTACATCATATCACAGAAGTAACATCATACTTCTGTGATATGATGCTAAAGAAATTTAGCAGTTTTTAAAGAATTTTTCAGGTCTAGTGGACTTTCACAGTAAACAGACAGGAAAGTGGGTTGTAAGAGAGGAGGAAGGGAGGCGACAAAGGTCATCAGGCCAAGACTTGAACCCATGACGGCCACGTCAACGACTGCATTTGTGTCACGTCCTCTATACCCTGCGCCCTTTTGTTTGTTTGGTTTTTAAACATGATTAGCTCTAAGCTGCATGTAAAAGCGGGTTGTTAGTTTTCTCAATTAAGAATGTAGCATCTAGAGTTGTCCTGGTATTATTTCTTCAAATCCCAAGCAGAGGAACCCTTATACTCTAATCTATCTTATTAAAATTCATCCTGTGTATATGTGGATCAATATTAATCACGATATCATTTGAAATTAATTTATTGATTCAACTCAGTTTAAAAAAAAAAGTTCTTAATTATTTATATTTGTTCTGCACAAAGTAATATCACTAATAAAGACAGAATTCACTTTCTGATGTCGAATGCAAAGTATGTCCAGGACGTAGTTAGTACTTGGTCAGAGCTGCTTTTACATGAATGCAGCTTGGCTGGGAGGCGATGAGTCGTCGGTTCTGCTGAGGTGTTAAAGACGCTCAGGTTGCTTTAATAGCGCCTGCAGCTCGTCTGCATTGGTGGCTCTTCCTCTTGACAATACTCATATTCTCTATTGAATTTAGGTCAGGTGAACTTCCCGGCCAAACAGAAATTTGTACTTTAAGCAGTAAGTGGTCTGGGTACGTACTGGGTCCTGCTGGGGAAATAAAAAAAAATAGCATCTCTTCAATGCCTTGTGCTTGCTAAAGTGCTGACTTTGGAGCTGATAAGAGGGAAGAGGTACAGGAGCGAATGGCATAGCTTCCTAACTCGACTCTTAACCAGGCTTTAGGAGCTCGATGCTCAAATCTGAAGAACATACTGGTGCTTTTGCTCCCTAACTCAGCGAAAACACTTCCTAAATTGTTTTTATAGTAGCTTAACACCAGGAATGTGACAGTTCTGGATACGGTACATCTAGAGGAACGAATTCTAACTTGCGAATGTCTTACACAACCCTGAAGGGATTTGATTCTTAGTAATCTCTGTTGCTTACGCACATTTTCCTTCTAGCACAGTTTTCCTTCTCCTAAACATTCCATTAACGTACTTGAACATGACTGTTTTGTTTGACAACGCATTTTGTGGCTAGCCTTCCTTCTAGCATTATTTCTGTCTATTTGTTCATATAGCTCTTATGTAATATCTCTTCCTATAGTTTAATGTGAATGTCAGTAAAGCAAGCAGAAACAAACTCTGTGATTATCCTAAAAGCGTTGCTCCAACAGGATTTTGGCTTTGTGTGTGCAGAATGTGTGCATCGCATCCCATGGATTGCTCCTGAATGTGTGAGGAACCCGTCAGAACTGAGCGTGGCGGCTGATAAGTGGGGGTTCGGTACCACCCTGTGGGAGATCTGTTACGATGGAGAGGTTCCTCTCAAAGAGAAGAAGCTGACGGAGGTAAATGAACACAAAAACTGCTCACAATCAGATTCCTACTCGATTTTTCCTGAGTTCTGACAGAGAAACCGATCCCCTTTCTTTCCTTCCATAATTTGTGGTGAGCAGAAAGAGAGGTTTTATGAAGCTGAATTCCAGTTGGCCACCCCAGACTACAAGGAGCTTGCTGAACTCATGACCCGCTGCATGAACTACGACCCCAAGAAGAGACCCTTCTTCAGGGCTATCGTCAGAGACTTGGATGTACTAGAAGAAAAAAGTATGTCTGATAAGTTTCACTTACTCTATATTTATTGTGTTTACATATGAACTCAAACCCTTTTGTTTTTGCATTTCGACATCAGGTCGAGTTTTATTATGTTATGTAAGATTAGAAAAGGTTTAATGAAACTAAGCTGTGGAGATCAAACCAACATATTCAGGCTGTATTTTTAACCTATGAAATCCGACCTGGATGTTTTGCGCGGTTTGTCTCTCAGCAGCCTCAGATATAGAGAGAGTTGTTTACTCGCTCAGATGTTCATGAGGAAGTTCACTGGGTACATTACCAGTGATCTGCCCCTCCTTGGGCCCCACAGAAACACACTTCAGTCCATTCTTCCACCTAGTGGCTACTTCTATGTACTGCAGTCTGTCTTGGTAACCAAACAATATAAAACAATTATTTCTCTGTTATATTAAACACCCTGTGGAATAATTTTATTCTAACATAAATATTTACTTTTATTCCTTTTAGACATTCAGCATAACAACTTGTTTACATATTGTTTTTAAGTACCATAGAAGCCAATTACAGGAAAACTAGTGCAAGCAAACAGTTACATAACCACAAAAAAATTCTAGTGAAAAACACGACAGTCGGCCACAATAGACTTCCTATTACGCAACTATGCATATGTTGAACAAGCTCATTTCACGCAGATGGATATGTGTTGCTGTTGCTCGGCAGCAAGAAGGTCTTGGATTCAAATCCCATTCTGGGTCCTCTCTCTCTCTCTGTGTGTGTGTGTGTGTGTGTGTGTGTGTGTGTGTGTGTGTGTGTGTGTGTGTGTGTGTGTGTGTGTGTGTGTGTTCTCTCCTGGTACTCTGGTTTCCTCCCGCAGTCCAAAAATATGACTGCTCTCTAATTAGTCCTCAGGTGTGTTGAAATGGACTTTCAGGACACAATAAGGAATTGTGACTTATCTATATATGTATATTTTTATTGCTATCATCCACACACTAACTGGATTTATTTATTGTGTTCAAATATACTGATGTACCACCAGTGGAGAAAATAGTAACAGTAAAATAGTAACAGTAAGAATCCCCACAATATTGTCAACTTGTTCAACCATCAGAATTTAATGTTGTGATAAATCTGATCTAAATGATACAAGAAATCATTTTTAATAGCTTTTTTTTTTTTTTAAGTGATTAAATTTACTAAGAGGTATTATTGACTAATTACACACAGACTGATGTTTTCAAGTCTTTATTTTTGTTAATTGTGACTTTTTGCTTTCAGCTAATGAAAACACGGAAAAAAGAAACACTTACTGGAGAAATAGGGGCTTAATGAAAAGTATGTTTAATGCCTGCTTAAAGTTACATTTTAATCAAAGATATTTTTCCTTTCCTCAGGTCCATTCATCAAACCATGTCCAATACAGCCGGTGGACCCGACTGTATTTGAAACCAGATTCCTGAGAAAGATCAGAGAACTTGGAGAGGTAAACAAAAGCTTTATGTTTATCAATTGTTGTCTTGATATTCTTGACAATTATGCAATGATTTACAAAGACAAACAGAACAGCTAATTAATGCTGTTTCTTATTTTCTGCTTACTAAAGTCAGAAAGCAGAGTATTAAGCAGTGTAATAATATAACAGAATTTATTTCTTAACGTTACTCATATTGAGTTGGAAGCTGTTCTCGTGCCTTTTTCTTTATATAAAAAGTGTTCATGCTGTCCACTCACAGGGTCACTTCGGTAAGGTGGAGTTGTGTCGCTACGACCCTCGGGGAGACCGAACGGGTGAAATGGTGGCGGTGAAGTCGCTGAAGCCCGAGAACGGCGAGGAGCAGAGCAACAACCTCCTGAAAGAGATCGAGATCCTGAAGGCTCTTTATCATGAAAACATCGTCAAATACAAAGGCATCAGCCAGGAAGAAGGTGCTGCGCAACACAAATACAGACGTGACAAAACTGTACAAAAATATTTACACGTTTCATCTAACATAAAAAAAGTCTCAATCCAGCAGTTTTGGCTTCATCTGGTTCAAATTCTGTAAAAAAAAAAAAAAACCCAACTCTCCTATTAAGTACTTTTTGCTATTTACTTATTAATTTATTAATCAATCAAATAATGAATCAACTCTGTATTAAGTCAAGCTGAAAGGACTGAGCTTTTCCATCCTTTGATACAAGTGATCAAACTTCAGCATTTTAGACAATTAAATGTTTTTATTTAAAGAATATTAAATTGTTCATTTACATCTTTGATTGTATTTTTAGTGGTTGAATGGAAAAAAATCCAAAGAGTTTCCCAGCTTTTTATCCAATTAATCATCAGAATAAACAATAGAATAATTGATTACCAAAATAATCAGAAGTCACACCTACAGAGCATAATGTTGAATTAAAGGTGAAGTCGTTTTACTTGGATGTGTTTAGGTGCATCATAATAAAAAGTAACGACCACATGTCAGATGTTTTTTTGTGTTTGTTTTCTCTCATCTTTGATTCATTTTCCTTCCACTGCACGATTATGTACTACTTTGTGTTTGATTTCTAGGTGGAAAGACCATCAAGCTGATAATGGAGTATCTTCCTCTGGGCAGTTTGAAGGAATATCTTCCCAGATACAAGAGCCAGGCCAGCCTTGGCACCCTGCTAAGCTACTGTATCCAGATATGTCGGGTAATACAATCTTTACTCCTGGGACCTTTTGTCATGTCAGATTATTTAGCCTCAAGTTGCTAAAGACTTTCTCGTTTATGTTTATATTTTTTTTAGGGCATGGACTATTTGGGATCTCGGAACTACATCCACCGCGACCTGGCAGCCCGAAACGTGCTGGTGGAAAAAGAAGGCATGGTGAAGATCGGAGATTTTGGCCTCACAAAAAGCCTCAAGGAAAACAACGGTTATTACACAGTGAAGGACGAAAACGACAGCCCCGTCTTCTGGTTAGTTGAGAACAAAGATGACTAGCGAAAGTGTTGTTTTGTTGTTTTTTTAAATTGACTTTACATATGAATAACAAACCTTTTTAACCCATTTTCTGTGTTTCAGGTATGCGCCTGAGTGTCTGACTCAGTGCAAGTTTTACCTTGCTTCAGATGTCTGGTCCTTCGGTGTGACCATGTATGAGATCATCACCTACTGCGATTCGTCCAAAAGCCCAATGACGGTCAGTGTCCCGTTTCTACATTAAAACATTTGTACATTCATACTCAATCGACTGTATTTGTCTGCATTGCCCACATGGTGATTTGCCTGTGGCAGGTGGCACAATTATTCGGCCAATAAAAGCAGATGACGCGTTTCACTAGAAGTGATCCAAGCAGCAGCATTTCTGTGCCAACGGTGCAAGTCGAGTTTATTAAGGAGACCCATCACCGACGTCAGGCTTTTATCTGTGAATGATGTTCTGAACCAAACTAAAGAACAGAGGAACCTTTATAGACAGTTATTTAATAAAATGGGTTTTCATAATTTCCACTTTTTTTACAACCTGGTGATAAAATGTTTGGATCATTTTTCTTATGTTCAGAATTTTTTTCATCCTTTCAGTGGCATTCCAAAATCTTGAAAACTGCAAACAGCTGGGCACAGTAACAAATTTAGTTTTTATGGTACAAAACACACATTTAAAAAGGCACAAATAATGAGAAAATGTAATGGTTTACTGTATTTCTTTTTATATTGAAGTGTAAGTAAAAACATGGCCAATAACTCTGTGATTTGCTTTCCTCCTTACCTTCACAGTGCTTCCTGGACATGATTGGGAGAGCTCAAGGCCAGATGACCATCGTCCGCTTGGTGAATGTTCTGCAGGAGGGAAAAAGACTGGCTTGTCCTGAAGGTTGCCCAGTACGCGTAAGTAACTTGGTTTATGATTTTTCTTAACTCTCGTTAAAGTTTTTCCTTCACATTAGTGTCTGTAGACAGAATTTGTCTGATCCGGTTCCAGAACAAACATCTGCTTCCCCATATTAGGGGCCCAGCTAAAAGCTTTCAAAGGCTGAAGTGTGGACTAAAGGTTTGGGGAAGTTCAAGTTGACACCATAAACAGGGGTGTCCAAACTTTTTGTCACACGGACAAAATTGTTAAGGCATAAGCCCTCAAAGGCCGGGAAAAAAATAATAAACTAAGCTGCAATACATTGGCTACAGCAGTCAGGTTTTTTGGCATGTGGATCCAACCCATAAAAGGGTTTTGCAGGTTTGCCTCATTGAAAGAAAGGCAGCTGGAAATAATGTCTTATAGCTACATTTTCTATTGTAAGATTTTAGACTGAAGATTCGACATTTTTTGGCTCTTACCTACTTCTTCATTCTTCAGCTGGGGGAAAAAAACAACAAAAAAAACCTTTTGCTATATCTTTTGGTAATTTTAGCTTTTACAATTTTGTAAATATTTAACTTTTATGCACATTTCAGTTCTAATGAAATTTTTTAGAATTCCACAAAAATCAACATCTTTGACAGCTCACCACTAAAGCCCATTTCAAATTAGAAACTTCATTCGACTTTTAAACAAGTCACAAAATGTCAGCCACCGTCAAATGATTCAACTTTTTGATATTAAGGGTTTTGCTAAAAAAAAAAAACCCGTTGTATTCAGATTTTTCAGTTTTACAATGTTACAAATTGACAGAATTCATCCGACACTTTTTAAAATTTGACTGCTTGTACAAACCAAATGTTCCCATCTGTACATATTACACTGTACAGTAATAATTTATGCATCAGAATGTAGCCACACATGTAAATGGGTGGCTGACTTGTATCCTGCATTGCAGTTGCGGCCTTGACTTTGGACACTGTCCTGCTTTAAGACAAAGTGGTTTAGTGTTTAAAATGGTGTCTTATTGTCCAGGTGTATGAGCTGATGAGGAAGTGCTGGGAACACGCTCCGGAGCGCAGAATCACCTTCAAGCGTCTGATCGAGGAGCTGTCCATCCTGCAGCAGCACCACCAACAGAACAGCCTGTAAACCTCCACAAGGTTCTGTTGTCAAAGCAACACGGGACCAGGAGCGAGTCGCCAAATCGGACCATTAGCTGCATGTTCAGCTTCACGTCGCAGAGGAAATCCTCTATCATAATCGCCCATAAACATTCAGCGTCATCGGGAGGGGAAAATATATATATATATATATATATATATATATGCCTAACCATACTTTTAGATACTTCGCATTTGGAACTTATAATCCTGATATTTCCTGTTGTGATGAACATTTATGAAGAAATTAATCTTACATTCTACATCAAGCAGTTGATGTTTCTGGACCTGCTAGGATACAGTAGTGCTCTGAAGACATGGGATCATGAAAGGATGAACGGTTTGTGCCGCTGCTGGGTCATGGACTCCTTTTATGAGAGAGAAATGGCACGATCCGAGCCGAGCATCATGGGTTTTTTTCGGTTTACATAGATTTGTTCTGCAAATTCAGCTTCCAAGAGGTGGAATTAAATTAGAGCCAGTAATCAAATAGCTGTATGACTTTCAGTCCAACACAGAAAGATCAGTAGCACAATTTTAATTGGGGGTAAATTAGTATGAAGCCTTAGAAAATGTCCAACTTGATTGGAAAAAAACCATCATCTTGCTTTGCATCAACTGTTTAACCTGCATTTGCACAAAACTGTGTTTTTGTTTGCATCTTTTTTTTATTGTGCACTTGATCAGTGAGCCCAACATGCTGCAACGTTAAACATGGTTACGGAAAAGTGTTTCTAAGACGGGCACTGGGGGGCAGCAGCGCTTCACTTTCCATCCGTTTTGCAGCAGTACACAGAGCAAGTGGAGGCATGTCAGAAATGTTCTGCTGCACAAGAACAGCTGCAGTTCACCGGGAGACGACATTAGACGGGCAGGAGTTGCTCCAACCAAGTGACTTCATTTTAAAATAACCCCACATTTTATGGTTGATCATGTTTATGCATATAACTTTTTTTAAAAATGTAGTTTCACAGTACTCCACAAGTATAAAAGGTGTATTTATCCACCTTAGTGGAATTGCTTGGAGCTGAAGGGACTTTTTCTGCTCTAAATGTCTGTCAGGCAGAGACGACATGCTCAAGCTCACACGATGCGCTTTAATCCACATTTTATTTAGGAATGTAAAAGGCAAATCCTTCTGCTCTAAGAAAAAACATATGTATAATTTTTCAAGAAAAAAGATACATAAACTCTTAATGAAAAAATAAATAAAAGGTCTCGGTTTTCTTTTAAGTTTAAAGCAACAAATGAAAATGGTTCTATATTGTACAGCAGTGCGATGTCATGCCAAATGTGCTCTAGAAATATATCAGCAGTAAAACAATATTAATGTCAGTGTGATATAAAATTCCCCAAACTCTAGTTTGTTAGAAAACACACTTGAAAAGCAAAAATGTTAAGTGTGGACCAGTAAACAGCCAACTGGAAATTATTTACAACCATTAAATTGGTCAAAAAACAAAACAAAAAAAAAAAACACCCTAGTGTATTATTGCAAACATGATCAAGAAACTTCCATGTTCATTCACTGTTGCAAAGATCAACCTCTACTGATCAATCTGTAATGTGCAGATTCTCACACTAGTCCACTGTGAAACCCAACAACAGGACAGGAATCTGAATTTTAACCTAAACTCAGATCAGTTCCATCTGCTAATACAGGCAGATTGTCATCTACCTGTAGTTTTGTAGGCAGCGAAGGAAGTGAATGAAGCAGTTTTCATATATTGAATTAAAACAACCATGTTCTGCTGGGCACTTCTGTTTTCTCAGAACGGTTGTTTACAGCACAGGGAATTTCTGGTAAGCTTCATAGTGTCAAATTGGTGCATTATGTACGTCACAGCTAATCGTTGGACCCAACGCGACCCATTCGCAGCAGACGCCTGTTGATCTTTGCCGAATGTCTTCCCCTCTCTCACAATCCGCTTTTCAAATTTTCAGTCCAGGCCCCAATGAAGCAATTGTTTCTCAGTAGCTGAGGCGAAGATTTTCTGCTCAATTTAACGCCTCCAAAAATCCATTTGTTGTGTCAGACCACCATCGCCTTATTTCAGAGAAAATCACCCACGAGCTTGACATCAGCTTCAGTTCATGTGCGTGTTGATCAGAGTGACACTGCCACACACAAAATAGGCAGAAAAACTTAGAGAAAGTAACGCTATCTGTCCCCTTAGCATCTCTAATAATCCCTTTTCTCTGTTGACGGTGAGAACGATTCACACTGCAGGTAACAAGCGCAGTTTGGTTGGTAAACCCCAGGCATGGAGCCGACATGTGACGGCTCTACAGGTGCCTGCAAAGCGCAGTAGTCTAGCAGACACAACACACACTTCAGTGAGCCAGTGAGCAGACAGTGGAGAATAATCCCTGCAGGCTGAAGGCAGCTGAAGTTGTTTTCCCCCAATTTTCTTTCAGTCCATCTCCCCATTTCTCCGCTGCCTTCCAGGAAGTCATTTTAAGAGCACGACACAGACAAAAACACGGTGTCAGCGGATGGAACGTCGGTTCATTATCTGCAATTCAGTGGATCACGGCAGCCGGAACTGAGAAGTTTTAATCAACTCAAGAAGCGGCAGACAGAAACCTACCGAGAACAAATAAACGAAGGAGCGACAGAGTGTTAATTTATAATTACTCACATCTCCAGCCGATTGCTTCTTACAGGAAGATGATTAAAGTCATGTACTGACAGAGACTGGCTGGAAATGCTCCTTTGCTTCAGCCATTCACACGAGACATGAAACTGGAAGTCTGAAATGAATCCAAGCCCAACGTCTGTCTAGTTTGGTGAAGAATCTTTTGGTGTAAATAAAATAAAGCCAACAATACTATCCCACAAATGCCTCTGCAGATACAAAAAGCAAACAGTGGGCCCAGATGAAGCATCCATAATAAAATGGATGGACACCATTTTATACATACATCAGCATGTCTCCTCCATACTCCTCATAAATGACATGAATAATTGTAACGTTTTTAAGCAAATATATGGCTGCCTAAAATACAGCACATCAGTTTGAACTTTGCTTATTGCATTTTTTTCCCCAATTACATATTAGTAGCTACTTGAAAGTCTCTGCAGGTACAAGTTGAAGATGCAAAAACGATTAAGCAAGGCGGATGCATCACTATGAGGGGATAGTTTTCTGCTGCACATAAAAACGACATTTAAAATTGTATTGAGACAAAGCAAAGTCAAAGCAGAGACATCAAACTGATGAGACGATGATACAAACACGCATGAGTCAACGGTTCTGAAATGATGGATCATTTCGCCTTATAAGTGTCTGCTGTGTAATTATAGAAAATATAAGAAACTGTTGCTCCTAAAGAAAGATGTTAACGATACATTAAAATTCTATAAATGTGTGAAAAACAACGGGTTCAGTTAAAATTTTAAATGTGAAATGAAATTAATGTGAAATGACATATTTTCTGGTTGAAGACAAAAATGATCAATCCTGTAAATTACAGTTGACCCAAATATAAAAGCACTTACATCAAAAGAAACAGCAGTAGTACTAAGTTGTGGGTTGCAGCTGATTGGGTAAAGGTATTTCCTGTCTCGGGTTTGCATAAAAGTCAAGTTTTTCATTTCCATTTCTTAAAGTGAACAATAGGAAATCTTGTATAGAAAAGTGTCCAATATTTTTAAATAGGTGAAGTGTTATTTGAAGAGGTTAAACAGAAATGTTCAGAAATATTACCAAATATGGAAGCAACATGAGAAAAATATGGAATAAATATGAAATAATAAAATATGGAATAATACTCCAAGACACAAGCAAACATAGCTGGGAAACCAAAGAGAATATAAGCAGCCCCAAGAAAAAAAACCAACTGACTAATTATCTGGCAGTTGGAGGAAATCTGAACAATATTGTGCTGCTCCAACATCCATATGAATCTAAAATCATTTCAATAACCCAGTAGCTCTCAATACAAGGTATCCGGTTACAGGGTAAGGAACACAAAGCTCCATTTTCATGATCTAAAGTGGTTTGTCTGTTTTCTCAAACGATTCTGAGACGGCGATAAAGGCATAATGTGAAGAAAATGATCGGCACAACAGACAGAAAGCTATTTGAAGCAAAAGTAAGAGACAGATGGCACAGCAGACAAGCTCAACAAATACTTTTCAAATCCTGCTGCCTCAACCTTAAGCTCCACCTGTGGCTACGACACAACGCCGACTCCTCAGGCGTTTGTTTCCATCTTGAACTAAGTCCAGTCACTGTTAGAGCTGCTCACGATGGAGGGAGATCAGCTTCCAGTGCTGGAACAGACCAGAGTCCAACTGGTAATGTGAGAGAGTGGGATGAGTTGAGGGAGTAGGGATTAAGCCAAAAGGAAAAAATAAAGAGCAAATACAAAATGGTCTCAACTCAAAAAGATGTAAGGACAACTGTTTGCTAAGAGGAGACAAAGTGATGAATAAAAAAAGAATGAAACTACAAATGAGACGAACATAAACTGAGTCATTGTGATTCACAACACTAATAAATTGTATTACTATGACAATAACAAGAAGCAGTGGCAATGCTATAGAATTAGACAAAAAAATAAATAATATTAGGCATAAATATTTAACCAATGAAAGGAATCTGCCAAATTATAAATTGATAATACTTAGATTAAACCTCAAGCCTGAATTGATTTACAATTTATGTGCAAGAAATAGTTTTTGCTGACAAGGAGATTCTAAATTAAATAGATTGTTTAAGTGAATACAGTCCAGCAGATACAGTTGGGGGCTTAATATGAAAATTGGCTAAATCAGACAATCATGTAAACTGTGGCCACCAGATGACAGCAAAGTGCTTCCAATATGATAATTAAGCGTTTTGAATATAGATTACCAGCCGTTTCTGACTGGCTGTGTGGTAGTTTGGGGCAAATTCAACAGAATAATCTGAGGGTTTAAGCAGGTTTAAGCCCTGTAGTTAGGGCTCATCTCCAATAAATGCTAAAGATGGAGGCTTTCATATAGAACAAAAATGAAAATTAAAAAGAAAAAAGTGAAACATGCAGACACCTACATGCAGAAATACAGGGACAGAGGCTGGATCAGACACAAACAATCTCTTCTTTTCCCCAGTTATTGCACGAAACTTGTATGTACTTTTAAAAATCCAGGTTTTATGGCAGTAAATTCAGTAAAACTGAGCAGCTAATTTGATGCTTACAAGGTTCCAAACAGGAAGTACCAATTCTTTCATGCTGTTGTAGAGCCTTGCAAAAGTATTTTGACCCACAAACTTCAATGTACTGATGTCACCTTTCAATAGGATAAAAGCCCTAAACATTCAGCCAGAGATACAGTCTGTAAAGATGGCCTAGTCAAAGTCCAGAGTTAAATCTCATAAAGAATCGACAAACTGAATAAACACAAATTTCAGTCAATATACAAAGCTGGTAGAGAGACCAGCAGTAACAACAGTGAAAAATGACTCAAAGGGACTAAATGAAAATGCACACCACACTTTTCAGTTTTTTCATTTAAAAAGCCTTTTATCCTAATGAAATCCATTGAAGTTAGTAATTTCATAGTTTCATAAGAAAAACTGGAAAACAATCCAAGGGTAGGAAAACTTTTGCAAGGCGCTTTGCTTAAATTACTGCTCCATACAAATACTAAGAGTTTATATTTAAAGTACAGCACAGCTTATTTAGTAACCACCAGTTTCTCCATTTCAAATATTATAATTGCCATGCAGTTACAGTCAATATTTTAAATTTTACCACAACTTATACTGAACTCAGAATCAATATTTATAAAAAAACATTTTGGTCCTTTAAACTTCTTTATAAAAGGAGTTCCACAGCAGTCACTTTCAACGGGGGTTTTATTGTTTTTTGATGCTCTGCAGGGGAACGATGTGTGACCTGGTTCAGTTTTGGTGTAAATGTTATTTTCTAGGTCATTATTTTTATTTACTGGACCAAAAATGAGCCTCATTACAATCTGAACACCTCATAATACCTGAATCTCAGCAACCTGATCTCCCGTTATTCCTGTGTGGATGTAAACGTCACGTCGATCCGACCCGCAGTGACAAACACGTGTGTCTGGGTTTGCTTTCGCTCGTGCCATTGTTGTTGGTTTTCACAGTGCGTGAGCATCACTGCCATGGCGATACAAGTGACATTGTTCTCAGAAATATAAAATCCTGACATTTATAAGCAAAATGCAAAGCCATAAAAAATAGAGATAGAAAAAATGAGGAAGATGTAACCATGTGTATAAACCAGTGCCGGTTTAGAATGGCTGAAGACGTCAAATAAAAACCTGATACATTCATCCTTTGACAGTAGTTGGAGCCTTGGTTATTGCCTTTTTTAAAGTCAGTGCACTTAAACCTTAATGTTCAAACTGTGACAAAAAAAAACTAAACTTCTCTCATTATACAACTGGCTTTAAAATATTACCAAAAACTAACTGAAAAAGTTTTTGCAAGGAATACATAAAAAATAAAAAGTATTATACCCAGATTAAACCAGATATTTACATACACTGTCCAACTATGTGTTTCCTGTTTCAGATTACATACACCAAGATTCCTGCGCTTTCAAATACTTTGGGAAAGTCCAGACTGTATTACGGCTTTGAAAGCCTCTGATTATAAAGCAGCACCTCAAACACATCAGAAAAAGCTCCACTCGCCTGGATCATCCTTGGTTACGGTTTCCGGACGCATGAAGGCGCCACATTAATCTGTTCAAACAATTCAACGCAACCATAAACACCCAGAAAACGTCCAGCCGTCACGCTGTGCAGGAAGGAGACGGCTTACAGTGTTTTGGTCTCACTGCCGACCAAAAGCAGGAGAGTCTGTGATGATGGCGGCTCAAACGTGTCATTATTACACAATGAGACGAGTTTTCAACCAACATGGACTGGAAGGCCGTCCAGCAAAGAGGAAGCCATTATTTCAGAAGCGACTTATAAAGCAAGATTAACATTGTTGATTTAGTCCAAATAAATGTTGGAGAAAAAAAGTTTATGTATTTTTTTTTGTACAGTGCATGTAAATATCTGGCTTCAACTGTGCAAAAAAATAAATAAATCTAGATTTAATTCATTTTACAACTTTAAATACAGGAAAACTCTTACAAAGTATCTTAATCATATGAAAAAAATAATCTGGTTGACTCTACTGCTACTAAACTGGTCAAATAAATTAAGAGGAAAATTTTGCACATTGTTGTTTAACATACAGTTCTGACATTCAATCACTGTTAGTAAGACGGTGAGTCGTTCCTTCTGGTTGCCGCCAACTTACGCCATCCTGGTCCTGCTGATTTAAACACAATGTTTGAAATTTATCAACGTGTTTCTTCTGACCAGAACCAATGTTAAATGTTTGGAGTCCAGATTTCAAACTGTAAAGAGAACTAAAGATTAGGGTGATGGCAAAGAGTTTCCTACAAAATATGAATACCAGTGGAAATGTTCAATTCAGGAATAAACATTTTTTTTTATCAAATGAAAATAACTGAATCTACATCACCCAGAAATATGATGAAAAAAAAACCAGTTCAAATAAATCATTAAAACACACAAATATACATGACTTCCATGCTGCTGAGTTTACCAGAACTGTATGTTCGTTGTGCAAATCCAATCAAACTGCTAAATGTCAGGGCTAATTCAATCGCTCAAGGGAACTGCTGAATTATTTTTCTACAAATAAAACAAATATGTTTTAAGGCGGGATGAGGAGCCTCCTGGAGCCATTTTATTACTTCAACCATTAATATTCAACACTTCCCGTGCAGAATCCTCAGCAGTGGGTTTTCTTAGCTGTGAATTGATTCTGAGTCGACTCATTTCTACAGTCTCAAAGCTTTATGAAAGTGGCGGCTAAATATGAAATTAAAGCTCCTGTTACAGATTCAGCAAAACTTTCAGAAAAACAAAAAAAGAGAGAAAATGATTTACAACAAAAAAACAGCAGAGGAGGAAAACTGCACCCGAGTATTTGGCTTAAACGGTACAAAACAAACCAAATAACTACGTTAAAGTCTCATCAGGACTTATTGTTAATACAATACTCAAACTGCCTCGGAATATTATATTACAAATATATAAGAGTATATTGTAGATCGACAAAACAAATCTGACGCTGAATACTTTTTTTTTTTGTTGTACACTAGACTCAAAAATGAGCATCAAAACGCCCTTTATTGTATGTTATTGTCTGTTACGCATGGCTTTATATATTCTATACTACACTGCGATATTTACACAGCAGTTAATTTAGGTATTCCCTCAGTCTATGTCTGAAAAGTCCAACTATTGAGGGACTTAAGGGAATTAAGGGATTTGATGGGTTTAGACCCTTTTTTTCCTGATGTTCTCCCAAAACTTGGGAAAGAAATGGCTGACGCTTCCTACAGATAACAGCGAAGCAACACACAAAACACACACACACACTCACACACACACACCCTCAGGTAGTTTAGAGAAAGTCCTGGGTAATAAAAGGCAGTGAAGCTCGAAGAAATGGATGTCAGTCTGACTGACGAATCAAATTTGAAAGTTTCTTTTAAAAAAAAGATGTGGAAAGGACCTAAGGGGGGCAGTTTCAGCATCCAGACAGGTCAGCTGCCTGCAAATACAAAAGCAGCTTCTACACACATATAATATACTTTAGATTATGTTTGAAAAAAAAAATGTACAGAATATTAGTTAGGAACAGTGACAGAGAAACTGACATTTAAGATAAATAGTTAAGGCTTGAACAAGACAAAAGCAATACTGTGATAGAGTTTTACTAAAGTTCAAAATCAAAGAGCACTATGGCTTGTTTTCACTCCGGCCATCTGCAACCCTGACCCGACCCGACACCTACTGCAGGGACGCGCGATGGCAGCCACAGAAAAGGCCACTAGAGGGAGCCGTGACATCCAGCTGGTTGTGTCTGTGGGCTTTAAGGTCATTTGGTTCACTCTACAGCCTCTTCCTCTTGAAGTAGTCGGCGTACTGCCCCCCCAGGCCCTGGGAGTGCTGCCCGATGTACGCGCCCTCCGGCGGCGGCGCCTCCTGCACCGCCAGCTGAGGGTAGTCCCTCTTAATGCCACGGGTCTGGTTCTGAGGAGACACGAAGCGGCAGGCGGGGAGGAAGTGAAAACGTTTTAATCCACGGATGGATCAGAATGTTTGGTTTTAAAGAAGTTTAAAAAAAAAACAAACAAAAAAAAAGTTATTTGGCAAAAGGTAATTTTAACCCACAGGGTTTGCTTGAATAAGCATGTAGCAGTTAATCGATCGTGTGATCAATTAAAATCATTTATATTCTGATGATTAAGGATTTTTGAAGGGAGATTTTGTTTACAAAGAAATGTTTATTAATTTTATTTATGGTTTCGGATGTGTGTGTGGTTTTTATTTCCCTTTTATTTATCGTTTTTGGTTGCGTTTTATTATGTAAAATGTCTTGTAGTTCCTGTGTTCTTAGAAAAATGTAAGTTTATTGGTCTTTGAAAGGGAAAACTTTCATCATTATGCCATTATCCATGTATTACTTGAAATTGGTCTAAAAAAAACAATTTATTGAAATAATTTCTGGGACAATTCATCATCCAGTGAAATGAGTTATTGTGACAGGCCTACATCTAAAGTGGAACAACTTCATATTCTAGATGTTTAAAGCACAACAGTTAAATGAACCAGCAAAATATTCCTCATTCTATTACTGGAACGCTGTTGTCAAATGCCTAAGCAGATGATGCATAAAAACAGATAAATTAGTGTTGCAATTAGTTTTTATTATTAAAACAGTAAATAAATAAATAAATAAACTTCATAAGGCATTATGGCAGGAGCACATATCTGATATCGAGGCCACAGCAGAAAACAAGCTCTACGCATAGTGAATGTAAAGAAAGTCCAAAGTCCATCCACTGATCTGCATGAGGTCAAATGCAGGTAAGATACTGACTATTCTCAATGCTGTTAAGGAGAAATACTGAGAGAAAAAAAGGAAGCAGCTCTTGTGCAGATTCAGCCGCTGCAGAGCGAAGGGGCCACAGAGGCAGTTTGCACAAACAAACGTAAATCTCACTAAAGACGAGATGCAGCAAGGGAGTCTGGAACTGTTTGGTTTACATCGTCAGTGTTCCTCTCTGTGAACCTCATGTAGATTATACAGCTTTAAAGTTCTTCAACAAAAACAAGAGAAAGCCGAGCAAGCTGCACCGATGTTTTACCTCTACGGTATCATTATTCTCATAATTATATATTTAATAGGAGGATGGATGGAGGAATAGTTGTTGGCACCATCACTTTGTAGGACTGGCTTGGTGCAGAAAGTGTAACAACCCTGATGTGTAATTCAGGGCTCCGACATTTTTATACAAAACTATTTTGACTTACATTTCCACATTACACATCTTTAAATTATTAATAATTAAAGTTAAATATCAATTTATACTAGATATTTCCAGAGTGCAAACTTAAATATCTTGAAAATACCAGAAACAGGAAGGAAGGAAGGAAGGAAGGAAGAAGGATGGAGACAAGACAGAAGGACAGAAGGGAGGTAAGACATACTTCCCAAAATAAAACAGAAGGCAGGAAGAAGAGAAGGAATGTGACAAGAACAGAACAATGGAAAGAAAGAAAGGAACCAAGGACGGGAACAAGAAAAGAAGGGAGAAGGAAGGACATGAGAAAGGAAGGGATCAGGGGGAAACAAGGAAGGATGCTAGGAAGATGGGGGGAAAAAAGAAAAGAAGGACACAAGGACAGAATATAGTAAAAGATGTTTGAAATCATATTTTCAATCCTCTTATTTTGTTTTTTCACACTTGGCTAAGACTGCAATTCAAACACCAAACATATTAGGCTGTGTGTTAATTGGTTCTGGGTTTTTAATGTACAAAACAAACAACAGGCTGTATTAATGTCTCAAGGTTAATTCCCAAAGCACCAGATTTATATGAGTAGAACATTTGTTTGGTTTTCAGTATTTATGTAGCTTTTATTGACTAAAACATATGACCCTTTAAGGATTCTGGTCAATACAACTGTTCCCTGTAATTTCAATTCAAAGCTTAGAAGGGAATTAACCTTTTATGGCTCTTTAGCTTCAGTTCATGTATGTGTTCATACATGTGTTCATACATGAAGTTCATGTTAGTGAAAAACCCCTCAGCAACACTTTGTAAAACATTTTGCTTTGAATATTTCAAGAAATAGAGAGGAAATGAAATCCAACGATTTAAAATGACCATGACTGTATTCAGTTTATGTTTTCCACAGGAAATGTGGTGATTGAGAACGTTAACATTAATAAACCTGCCATTTAAGCTTGAAATAGAATGAAATTCTGTTTGTTTTTATTGTAATGGTGCTGATAATGAGAGATAAGACAGAAACTGTTAGACGGACAGAAAATCATAAAGTAAAAAACCTAACCTCCTGATTAATGATGGGTATAAAATTCTAAGAGACCTACCTGCAAAACCAAATACTAAGATTTTCTTTTTTAAGCTGATGGAAATATTATATCATTACCTTTGTTTTTCTCCCCTTCAAGCTTCACTTAGAAACATATGAAAGTACCAACAGCTTGATGCTTTTATGTAATCTCTACTCACATAATAGTAGGTGTTCCAGTCGGTGGCTGCAGTGTGTGTGACGGCGCTGGGTCCAGCTGCAGGTGGGTGTGGAGCCCCGAGGAAGCCGGGCATTAAAGGCAGGGTGCTGTAGGCTGGGAGCACGGCGGCGGCAGGTAGGACTGCGGGAGGAGCTGCTGGACCGTTACTGACCGCATGCAGAGGGACCCCCAAAGGCTTACACACTTCCACTTCCTGCAACACACACACACACACACACACACACACACACACACACACACACACACACACACACACACACACACAAAAAGCGATGCAAAAAAAGATCAGACACAGAACTGCAAAGATAAAACTACCCCCTAAAATTGTACACTTATATTTTGCATCTCATGATTTTGCCAGCTGATAACTTTTCTGCCCTCTAGTGGCTGTTAAAGGCCATACTCAATATTTATCACATTTGTTTATGACACTCACGTGAAGCCTGTTTAAAATATTCCTGGGAACATAAATTGAGTTCATTATCAGAGCTTCAGCTGGTGAACACCACACATGAATAAATCTGAACGTAAACCCTTCAGAAGACCTTTATGAATTTACACAGACTCATTCTGCACTACAATTTAATAAATGGTTCACATTACTCATGTTCTCACAGCATTACTGAAGACAGCCATACACACACACACACACACACACACACACACACACACACGCACAAGGTAGGTCAGTTCGTATCAGGTGCTGGGTGCAGAGCGTTTCTTTTCTCCAATTTATTTACACCCTTAGATGACATCAGTGTCACCCAATCTGAACAAGAACAAGGAATCGGAGGGATAAGACACAGTTTACTTTGGAGAGAAGCAAAACTGCATGGAGAACTTTCTTTTTATGTAGGTGTCACATACTAGATGCAATCTGCAACCAATTTTAATAATAAAAATTGTTTGATCAATTGAAATGTATATGATTGATTTGAAATGACTTCCGTTCATTTTTGTAAAGTACCACAAGATATTTGCTGCGGTTCTGCATCAAGCTTTCGATTAAATTTATTTACCTACCTTTACATAGAAGGATTTTCATTGCTCATTAACTTACTTGCTAAAACAAATCTGTTCTTTGCCACAGAGAACGCTGATAACAAAATGTTCAGCGTAAATGGAGAGAATATGAGGTGTTGGTTGCAGCTTGGTCAGGCTGTGTACCTTGGTGGCGAAGGCCTGGTTGGTTGTTGCAGGCTGGGAGTAGTACTGAGTGACAGCCTGCATGTAGGTGGTGTAATCCCCGTAGGTGGAGGCGGCAGGAACCTGGAACACAACCAGCTTACAGTCACAGAAAATACTATCACTTCACAAGTTGATCCTAATTTATAAACAAAAACTCTGAGAACAGGTTGGGAAGCCCTTTAAAAAAATCTTTCACTGTAAACAGTGTTTCGCAAAAGAATTCATTCCCTCTAAACATGCATTTTTTAAATAATCCAAGCATCAACTTCAATGTATATATATTTTTAATTATAAAATAAAACCCAACTTTCTAATATATTTTAATAGAAAGTTCCTGCTGTGAGCCACTCAATCTCATTATAAATCCAGATGTGGTGTGAAGGCTTCATATGTTTGTCAGAGAACATTAGTGAACAAAAAGAGTCATGAAAACCAAGGAACACATCAGGTGGGATTTGAGAGGCTTTAGTGCCGAGTTTTACAACTGAGACAGGAGAATCTGGTGATTAGGGATCTATTAGTCGCTCTCGCCACCAATCTGACCTTTACGAAAGCGTGTCAAGAAGTGTATATAGAAGACGGTGCTCTGGTCAATGAGACCAAAATTATGATAGAAGACTTGCACTGCACTTTAACCTGCACCCACCACGCCTACTATGAACATGATTGTGGCAGCATCATGCTGTGGTCCTGCTCTTCTTCATTAGCGAGAGGAATGTTGGTCAAAGTTAGCAGCAATCCTGGAGAAAAATATATTAAAAGGCACCAAAAGACTTGAGACTAGGGCAGAGGTTCACCTTCCACCTGGGCAAGAAAACCAAAATACCATAAACTATCTGCAGCTGCTCAATATTATTTACCAAAGTTGCATAATCACAATATTTTTTTCTTTACTGTAAATCAATAATAGTGGAAGGGAGGAGAGAAGCCGCATGGCAGGAGGCTCCGCTATGTAAATGACAAAACAGTCAAAACTGTCAAAATACAAACCTGTTCAAGGCTTTTCCAAGTGTCACCCAGTTCTTTTTAAAGACATGCTAAATTATTCTCCATGAATATGTGGACAAACTGAGGTTTTCTAACACTATTTTATTCCACTCTTAAAAGTCAGAGGCTCAATATTCTCAGTCAGGTTGAATTTGCTCTTTGAAATTACCATCTTTCCCAGGGTTTCTGTAGGTTTCTCCACCTCAAATTTAAGGATTTTAAGACCATTATCACGTTTATAAATTTGATAAGAACATTATAGAGGTCTTATCAATGATAATGGTCTTATCATTGATAAGACCATTATAGAGGTCTTATCAAATTTAAGACCTGTATCACAATAGAAATGTACAAAAGAAAGTGTAGTGTAACATTGTAATAGTGTAACACAAAATGCATGTAACATTGCGTAGGTTGGCAATAGAACAGAGCCAGTGGGAAAGATGGGCATTATACAGCCAACCGCAGATGAATTTACACTTACCCACAATAGATGCAAAAAACTGGCAAGTTAGCTAGCAAGAGCATATTAGCAGCTAGTTAGTTATTCTCAACTATCTCAAGTTACAGAACAGAGTGAAGATGTCTGTGGCAACTCAAATGTTTGCCTGAAAGAAAAGTGCCTCAAGAAAAATAAACTACATAGAAAGTTCTGCCATAACATTTAAGACCTGTGAAGAACACATTTAAAGTCAACTTACATTTTTCTAACACATTTCAGACATTTTAAGGCCTTAATTGTGGAAATAAGACTGTAAGGATGTTACCTGTGTGTGGTCCTTGCTGTAGTCTGCAGCCGTGCCGTCCTGTGGGGCGGCGGCGCTGTAGGTGTGACCCTGCGCTGCCTGATAGTGCTGGTACCACTGGTGCATGGCCTCCTAAAGGACAGGTCAGCCAGAATCAGGAGAAAAAGAGACGTTTGCTCTGATTCGCTTACTAGTCTTCATGCATCCTGCTCCTCACCTCAAGCTCCCTTCATTGTCGCTCATTAAGCATCGTTCCTTCAGACACCTCTGTCCCGTCTCCCCCCCCCCATCCTTTGTCTCATCTTTCCAGACAAATTAAGCCGACTGTTTTATTGGTTATCTAATCATGACTCATTTGTTTGGATGAGTAGATTGTAATTAACATTTAGAAAAGGGGCTTTCTTCTCGCCGCTAAATATCAGATATGTCATTTTGCTGCTGGAGGAGGCAGGACGACAAGTGGAGAAGGAGAAACGGAGTGACAGGGGGAGGAAGAGAGAAGAATGGACGGCAGGAGCAGACAAACAGCCCGTAGGAGGGCTGAGAAACGAGGGGAGCAGGGGACAGATGGAGACACACGCTGCCAAATCCACTCTCATTCTGCCCGTCTCTTCTCCCAGAAACCCACAGTTAAATCTCCCCCATCACCTATGCAATTCAGGTGCTAACTGTGACCCAGCAGAGCAACAGATACCCACGTATTATTAGCATATTTGTTTTGCAGTACCTGGGAGTAGGCTTGATTGTACTGGGTGAAGTCGGCCGAGGTGTCGGAGCTGTACGGGGCCGCGGTTGTAGCCGCCACGCTGTGGGAAAACGAGGCGGCGGCTTGCGAGGCCACAGGAGCCACTGGGGCCCCGTAGACCCCGGGGCCCGGCTGTCCTCCCTGGGGCTTGGTAGCCACAGAGTCTGATGGGAGACAAACAGGAGACGCCGTGTGTGAATTCAGATGTACAGAGGCTGGGGAACATTTTATCACATCACAACCACAATCCCCCTCCTGGAAACAGACCAATACAAAGTCAAATATACGACAATGTATAAAAGAAAAAAAATGGATGAACTTTTTTATTTCTTAGAAATAAAAATTCAAAATGTGGAGTTTGTGTATTTAACCCTCCTGAGTCAAAATCAGATCAGATGAAGTTTGTTTCTTCTACATAACTACACCTATAAAGTCTGGACTTTGACTAGGTCAGTGAGACACATGAATATTCTGTAATCTCAGTCATTCCATTGTAGTTCTGGCCGTATGTTTACGTCGGTGTTCTGGAGGAAAGCAGACTTCTGCTCCAAATCAACAGCTTTCGTCTCCAAAATTGCTTTGTATTGAACTCCATATTTCATCCAATCAGCCCTGATCATTTTAACCAATCACTGCCAGGGCAGACAAAACCAGAAGATCCATAAACCATAAGCTACAGCATAGTACAAGTTAAAAAACAAGCTGGTGTGCAAAAAAACAGGGTGGGGTTTGCGTATTCATATGATAATGTAATGTTAATGTGTTAATCACTTTCCAGTTAAAGATTAACGCTTTATTGCCCCAAAGTCACTGGTAGGGAAAGTTGATTATCAGCAGGTTTTACTGGGTGCGTTTAAGAGAGGAGCAGCATAGTTACTCATTATGTCCATTTTAGGTAACATTTCTCGTCATTTATTTTACTTTTAAATGTGACCAACATTATTGACTAGCTTGTTTTAAGATCCACCTGCTGATTACCTAGTTAGCATTTAATTCAAATTCAAGAAACGTATAGATATCATTTATTGTGTTTTTTGGATTTGCCTTTTTTAACACAACTTGGTGTTTAAATTTCTTATTAACTTTCAGTATGTTTTACTGAAAAAACCCAGTGGACTGTTGGTGAACTGCCCTAGTGCCCCTAACCCTGAAAACATGTTTTGACATTTAACACCCATGGATAATTTTTCATTTCACCCTAAAACATGTTGAGTGTCTTTTTTTCCCCCATGTTGTACATTCTGCTGCTGAAAGTGACTGCTGCTGTCCACAAGTTTGTTTTTACTCTAACAATGTCCAGGTGGGTGAAACTTGTCAAAGTAACTTCCACATGAGTGGCAGGACCCACAGTTACTCAGCAGAACATTTCATGGCCTCCACCTGTCAGAGGATTTGATGTTGCAGCTGACTAGAGAATAGAAGCTGAAACCACACAGATGATCCAGACTCAGACTGGTGTTTTTTTCAGAGCCTCCAACCAGAGCAGAGCTACATGGAAAAGGCATGTTGAGCCATAAATGTTTACACGGTACTGAATGTACATCCACCCCAGGGAAATGAATGACGCTGCAGGAGAGATTTAAAATGTGACTCTATGCTGACTTCTGCTGCCTTCCACATATAAATAAGCAACCTAGAAGATTTATAACCTCACAAACCAAATGCAAATTGTTTGGAAAGAAAATTCAACACATTCAATCCAAGTGTAGTTTTGGTATTAAAGGCGGACCATCCACTATGGGCTTGACACAGTTTGTCCAACAGCTTACACAATAAAAGGCAGAACCAAATCAAGCTATTCTTCCTGTGTCCATGTTTCTGGACTCACTTTGCAGAACGACTCCCGGCATCACGCTGGCCAGGTTCAGGTAGGGATTGGAGGGCAATCGGACTTCTTTAGGAGGATCGCCCAGTAAAGAGTTCTGACCACAGCTGACCTGGTGAGAGAAAGACACTTTAACCACACAGTGATGACAATAATGTTTTATTTCGTACTGATTTGTCACATTAAATACATTTATATTTATGTACCATACCAAAATGTTTGAAAGTTCAAGAGGCATGAAAACCTTTGTATTCATAACACAATAACTAGGCTTTATAGCTGAACTTTGTGAAATGTGTTTCTGTTAATTACACTTTATTTCCAATTAAAACATTTTAAGACAATCCCAAGATGGGAATTAGTTCCTAGAAGAATCTCAACACTGATTATGCCTTCACACCGACTTGGAAGGAATCAGGTTAACGTATTCTGGAGGTGCTGTGGTTAAACGAGGCGCAATCAAAGAGCAAACAAGTCGGCGCAGGTGAAAACTGCAAGGAAGGCAGAGAGGCAAACTGAAGGTTTTAAAATGTCAGAAGATTACCAGGTTCAGTAGTGAGAAATATAAACATTTCAACATTTTCATCACTGTTGCTAGTGATGTCAGCAAAATGTGCTACAAATTTAAATTCCATGTGAAAGAAAACGGCTATTAAAAAAACAGAGGGTGACAAAAAGCATATAGGTTTATAAAACCAACAGAACCAGCCTTAAATATTGGCAATCAAAAACAATGTATTCTAATACATGAAATACGTATCATATAGCAATATTTAAAAGAGGCTGTTTTTATGTCCAAGTGTTAAAGTTTTATGTATTATGTTACATGAACGTTGCATTTTATTGTTCAGTTGCAATGTTTGCTGTTGCCACAGAAGAAAAGAAAACTTATATATATATATATATTAGGGATGTGCCGATCAGGTTTTTTTCTGCCGATCCCGATCAGCCCTGAGGGCCGATCGCCGATTCCGATCCCCGATACCGATCACATAATTGTTATTTATTTATTTTTTATCATAAACACTGCAGTTACATTATGTGGAACAAGGAACCATTAGTTCACCTTAATTTAGACAAAAACTTGTTTTTAATAACTTTTTCCAAGAAGAAAACTAAACAAAACAGGCGTTGTGCA
>CAEGAF010130188.1:0-40116 GCA_903067075.1 Micropoecilia bifurca
GCATCACTTACTCATACATGTCTTGGATTTTGTTTTTGTAATTATTTTCTGATTACAAAAAATACACTGTTGCCATAAATATAAATAACTTTAAATTTGTAACTGGTAATTTCTATCTTGCCCTTATAACTCAGACTAATAAAAACATCTGGAATCTTGGACTTTTTGAGGGAAAGGAGAACCTCTTGTTAAATTGTACTTTTATTTTTTCTTGCAATGAAATCAAATCTTTGTGGAAAATTGAATTCTATGAATTCCTTTTACCAAATAACTCAGACCGGAAATACTGGGAGGGAAAAATAAGCATCTATTACCTCTTCTGAGGAGGAAAGATGAGAAAAACTGTAGCAAATTTCCCTGAGGTTCCATTATACTTTTTATAAGTTTAGTTCCACATCTTTTTACAACCCCTCTAGCTGTTTTATTCTGTTACTTTTGTTTTACACTTAAAAAGTACTGTTTCACTAGCTCTGTAAAGAGTATGCAAGGTGCTGGATGCACACTGACTCCCACATCTCCATGGGAAAGTAATAACTGTGGAGAGACGTTTCGTCATGTGGTAGCTTTATTTGTCACGCTTTGTGTAACTGCGGGATGCAGAGCTTCGTCTTGTGCATTAATGCTATGGATGTTCACTTGATTGTGTACTCTCTGATCAGTTCCCACAGCCCACCAGATCTGGCCAGCATGTTTAATTTTTATCACCAAGGGTTTAATTTGATTGAAGCTTTGTAATACGTCTTCCTGGGCTTGTTGGAAATGTCCCAGTTGTGGGATGTTGGAGTGGTCTCCTGCCACGATGTTTCTGTGCATCCCTGCTCATCTTGTGAAGCACCAAAGCAGACGGGAGCCTTGCTGAGTGATTGACGACCGGCTCGGGAGCTTTATGATGGAGCTGTCAGCCCTGCCGTGTCACGTTCTCCTGGCAGTGACTCTCCTGACGCTCTCAGAAACGCATCAGAATGCATTTTCTCTCACATCGTGTCTGAATCAAGTTTGGAGTAGAAAAAAACGTGCTACTTTTTCCCAATTTCTAGCGTTTCAAGCAACAAGATTTTCTTGGGCATACATGAATAAAAGACAGTGAAATTAGCCTGTCTCTATACACATAGAACTAAATATAAAACAGTATAGACATGTGACTGTCAGCATATTAACATCTGGCATGGTTGATTTATCCCTTCACTTCTTATCTATGGTGTTTGTTTATGTCTGTAAATCCATACAAATGTCAATAAAACATTTTATTTCAGTAATTTTATTTCAAAATATGAATCTTGTTCTATAGATTCACTACATTTAAAGCAACTGTTTATTTTAACTTGAATTATTATGGCTTACAGGTAATAAAATAAAATAAAAGATGGCTAGAATCGAGTTTTAAAATATCAACAAATTTAATCTAATTAAAAAATTTAAATGTAATAAAGTGACATTACAGTTGCCATCAAGTGTATTAGTTCCTTAATATCAAACAAATTACTTTATAAGTGATCAGGTTACTGTCCAAAATAAATGAAATTTTTTGGAGGTGGATTTATCATTCAGAACTGACCACAGCTTCTTGTTTCAGATGTGTTTTAAACATTTTTAAAATGTATTTGCTATAAAACCCAATTTATAGTAAATACAACATAAAACCCCGTATAATGTACACTACACGAGTCAACAAATGTTCAGGGTGCGTTTTGTGATGCCTTGTACCTTCACAGGAAACGTACCTGATGGTTACATCCTCAGGGCTGCACAGTGAGGCAGTTGATGTTGTCTTGCAGTAAGAAGGTTCTGGGTCCGATTCCCAGCATGGGGTCTTTCTGCATAGAGTTTGCATGTTCTCCCTGTGCATGCTGGGTTTTCTCCGGGTTCTCCAGGTTCCTCGCACGATCCAAAAACATCACTGTCAGGTTAATTGGTCTCTTTACATTCTCCTTAGGTGTGTGTGCCTGGTTGTTTGTCCTGTATGTCTCTGTGACCTGGTGACCTGTCCAGGTGACCCCATCTTTCGCCTGGAACATTAGCTGGTGAAGGGCACCAGACCCTTTAGGGACTAGGATGTAAAGAAAATGGATGGATGGATGGCTACATTCTCACACTCTGGTTCTGTTAACATTTTCAGAACCAGAATCAGATGTTCTGTTCACATGTTCAGAACATGTGAACAGATTAGATTCGGTTATGTGAAGATTCATCAGAGTATCCGAAATGTCCAGCCTGAGTGAGGTTACTATGGAGAGGAATAGTTTACATGGTTCTTACTACATTGTGTACCACTAAAAAACTCATTCTGATAAACTGGAAAAATAAATAAAAAACTCTTTGTATTAGGCAGCATAGAGATTTTTCTTGGCTCATGTTAGCCTTGAGACGACTTCAGTTTCCACATCAGCACAAACGCAGAATGTGAGCTGCTGAAACGTTCCTGAACCAGAGACCCAGACGTGTTATGCGTGGATCGAAAAGAAAAAGGATCGAACTGTTGCTCAGTCCCTCAAAGTAATATTTTCAGATGAAAGTAAATTCTACATTTCATCTGGAAATCAAGATCCCAGAACGTGAAGAAAAATCTAAAACGGGAAAGGTCAGCACAGCCGTCTACTAGAAAACTCTAGACCTTTGTGATTCTTTTTGAATACCTATAATGTTATACTTTATATAGTTTTAATAGTTTTATCCACTTGGACTCATAAAGTACTTAACCCTGAGAGAAAACAGTGTATTTTAATCGAACAATTATCTCAATTCTCTTGGGATCAGCTAAGTTTGTTTTGAACCTAATTACATGCATTAAATATGAATTTTAGTTTCTTTAATGCTGCAGTTAACATTTGAATTAGCTACTCTTTCCTTCCTTCCTTCCCCCACTTTCTTTGCAACCAGATAAACTCTCAATATCTGCTTTCTTGAATTCAGCTCTTTCCCTTTTTAACAACTGTATGGGCCTATCAGTGACCAGAAGAAATTAGAGCCACAAATTAAGGAAAGCACAATGCCACATGAGTCTTCTCTCCTGCATTCACAAAGGAAATGTACTGACTAAAGCTCCTTGCTAATAATGAGCCTTTAACTAAGTAATGACCTTTATTGAGTTCTGTGGGTGGCCAATGGGAATTACAGCAACACAGATAAATGTGAGTCCTCCCACAAATGTTTTAGTGCTTCACTGTTCTCATGTTTCAACTGTAGATGCAGTGATGTTCCATCAATAACAGCAGCCATTATATCAAACTGGGAAGGAATGCAATTGATATTTAAATTAGAGATTTCTCTGAGATGAGAAAGCTCATTTCATTATATTTCTGTTCTATGTGAATATTTGGGGAGTTTGACTCTGCGCTAAATAATATGAATAATATGATAGTGGGATTTTCCGGCCACTGTCAGCCTATTTTATTCTCTTCTACTCTCATTTCGTGTTTTAATCAGTTTCATATTACAAAGTCTAATCAAAACTTTGGACACAACCACTTCTTTTATGATGAATGGGTTTGTCAAATTATTTGGTACTTTTTAGAGTTTCAGTTTTTAAAAATCAGTTGTCACACACCTTTCACTATTTTATTGGGATATTGTGTAAGATAAAAAGTAGTGTATAGCTGAAAAAGAAAAAAAATGGCTTCTTCCTGTTTTATAAATACAAATCCGAAAGATCTGTTATGCATTTTTGATCTGGCACCCCTTTATTCTGACACTCCTAAGTAAAATCCAGTGCAATCTTTTGATTTAAGAAGTCAGATATTCAGTAAATACAGTCCAGTAGTTTGTTTTTGAACAAACAGTAGCATGAAAACCAAGAAGCACTCCAACTGCGTAAGAGATAAAGATGCAGAGAAAATTGAAGCAGGTTTAGTTTATAACATGTCCCAAGCTTTAAATGTTTACTTGCAGGCCAAAAAGATGTCAGTTTTGGCCTCATCAGACCTTCTTCTACATGTTTACTGACCTAAATGCATTTGAGAATCTGTGTCAAGACTGAAAAATGTCCACATACTCTCTCCATCCCATTTGACTCAGTTTTAGTTAGATTGCAGGAGAAGAATGGGCCAACATGTTGAAGTCCAGATGTGCAAAACTGAAAGACACATCAGAAATAACTTTCAGCTGCTGCAGTTCAACAAATTGACTGGAGTAGCTAAATACAGATGGATGCACGACTCTTTGGGTTACTTGTAAAAATTAAAAAGATGAAACAGAAGTTATATAACCTCCTTTCATTTAGCTAATGTGTACCAGGTGGTTTACCACATCAAACGTAAAAGAAATTAATAATGAAATTCAGTTTTGACTAAATTCATGCAAACTTTGACTCCAAATCTACTCGCATGTAAAATAAGTCAGAAGAAGTGGAAATTATTTTTCAATAACCAATCAAACCCCTAACATCCAGATTAAACTGAAACCTACAGAGATCTCACCTGATCTACTATTCCTCGCTTTTGTACACCATAGATCAGAAAGCTTCAATTCTGGTGTTATTCTAAAAAAGCTTCCCTGGTAGTGTCCATGCGCCATCTGCATTAATGAATGCATTTACAAAAAAAAAATCCTGCATCAGTAAGTGCACTTTTAACTTACTCAAATTATTCTTTTAAATTAGTAAATTTAAGATAATTCAAAATGTTTCCCAGGTTTCAAAATAAACCAGTTATCAGAAGGCCGGCCAGGGATCTGCTGACCAACTGAGAGCAGAAAATAAATAGGATTTTTGTCAAGCAAAAATATAATTGTAATATTTCTAGTGATATTTTTAAGCCTTAAATGGCTTCAACATTCTAAATCCGACTTGGATACACAATTCAAAACTCCATGCATACAGACGCAGGAAGGACTGGAACTGGAGAGTAAATCTGTTTTCCTACTAAAATGTCAAATAAATATTTATGAAATATACCATTTATCCAAGCTTTTCTTTTTGCAGATTCTGTCTAAGCATGACTGGACTTTTCTCCGCACTGGCTTAATCCTACAACTTCATGCTAGCCTGCATTCTGTCACATCTGTCCAGGGTTGGCTATGTTAAAATGACTTAATTCACAGATTGCATTGATATTAGTACCCACATTTCAGCTAGATTAATATTTTAAGTGTACAGATGCATCTTAATGGAAGTAAGAATTTAATTAATCAAAAAAGTGAAATTCATAGATTTATTGATTTATTTCAACTCTGTATATTTCTGTATATTTTGATGATAATGAAGAGAAATTTAAAAATCAGTTTCTCAAAAATGAGATTTTTTAAATTAACTCAACAAAAAGTGATGTGTAAAGACAAATGTTATGTTATGTCCACGTTATGGGTCACACAATACTGGGGATTAGTTTGTCATTGTCACGTGTTATTGGCAAATGAATTGGAAAGAAAAACAGTGTCACAGAGAACAAAAACTTTTCAAAAGTTTGAAATTGCAAGTTGTGAATTACAAATAAAGTTGGTGCTTCTAGGCAGTTATTTAAAAAAATAATAAATTCCTGAGTTATTATTAAAAGATTGGAGATACAAGAAACAACAACGCAAAGGAGCTGAATGCTGACATTAGAGCAAACCTCGGCTTCAATTTCACTTCATCATTCTCAGGCTGTTCGTCTCCATGCCACTCTGCACTGATGCAATAACTCATTCAAAATAAAACTGAAAATGTTTTTGTTTATACAAAGTATATCTTACAGTAAACTGACATTTCCACATTACTCTTATGAGGTGTTCTATAACCCTGAAGATATCTGTCTGTTTGTAAAGAATCTGCATGATTTAACATTTGAGTTGAATTATTAAAATAAACTTTCTACAATATTGTAATTGATTCAAATACACTTTTTAATTTAGACTTAGACTGACAAAATACTAGACAATAAAGATATATTGTAGCACACACCATCAACAAAAAGCATTTGCACGCTTTAGTATATGCAAACACTTGAATGCACTTTGAACGTTCAGCTGCTGGGATATAAAAAGGGAAAAAGGATAAACTACACAACAGAAATCACAAAATAATGGCTTCTATAGGTTCTATTGCAGAGGTGTTTTTAGTACTGGGAGGCACCAAGGTAGCAGGAGAGTCTGCGGCGCTGTGATTGGTAGGGATCGTGCATTAAGAGCCCTTGCGGCCCTCAGGCCACTCTCTCTTGGTGGCTAGGAAGATGCAAACTCCAAAATCCTGGTGTGCTGTGATTACCAGGTGGCTGTGGCAGCAATCCTTAGTCCTTTCATTCACCTGGCTGAGTAAAGACTTCCTCTGACCACAAGCCACAGGAAATGGTCTCTAGCCCACATCTGATTTTTCTGCAGATGCCAGAACTCTCATTTCCGTCATCAGCTCAGACATCAGAAGTCCACTTCAGACAGCAAACAAAAAAAATCCCACTGATTTGAGTCACTGAAGCTGAAACGGGACAGTACAAAACAAAATAGTGGGATGGAGATTTGATGTCCTCATGCGAACCGTTGCCAGGTTGTCGTGGTTATATAGGAAACACTGTGGAACGAATCAGGTTGCTTTTTAAAGTTGTTTTTTTTGTCCCTGTCCAACTTTCAGTCACAGTTTCCTTCAGATAAACTTTCTTTTTGAAAGGTTTTATCACTGTTATTGTAGTTAAGGAATGCATCTCCCTTTAGAGGATTATTCAAATCCTTTCTTTTGATTTTCCCCATGTTTTGTGGACTAAAATTTAAACAAGTTTGCCTCAGGCTATAGAACAAAACTTGTGGCATCTCAGCCAATGCATAAATGAATATTATTTATCCATTTGAGTGGATTATTGATTTATGCTAATTTGTGAATGTTGAAAATACAGTATGAAGGAGTGGCTATATTTGTTTGTTTTGCTTTGGGGAATACTAAACCCTTGAAACTCTGGCATGAACCTGACGGCCAGTCCGAAACGTGTAACACCAGATGCTCATTTAGTTTCTGCCTTTTCTCTTTTCTCACATTTTGTTTTCACTGCTTCTATCCTCTCATCTCGCTTGACAAAAGGTTACAGAAAATCAATAGTAACCAAGCAAAATCAATAGCATCAGAGCAACAGTTGGCTCCCTTATTTATCTATCTGATGTGTTTGGTTTCATGAAGCACATTAACCTTATCTAAACATGTTCAGCAATGCTGCAAATGCACTCAAACCTACTGATAGTGTATGCTAATGTGGAGTCAGAAGTTTACTTGGCTTCTTATCTAAACCATCTTGTTTGATAAGGGTTAGTAACTTCTTAAATGATGATACTAATGTAAACAGCGGAGTGGAACAAAGCAGCGTTTGTGTTGATCCAGCTCTTATCTGTTTTCCTGCCACCTTCCAGTCCCTCCAGTCATCAGAGTTTACCCAGAGAGCCAAGCCCGGGAGCCAGGAGTCACCGCCAGCCTGCGGTGTCATGCTGAGGGAATCCCCAGCCCACAACTCTCCTGGCTCAAGAACGGCATGGACATAAAGACCAAGCTGTCCAAGCAGCTCACCCTGCAAGGTGAACAGAAATCCTGATTTATGATCTACTCCAAGTATTTATTAGTTTCTTGTACCCTCGCATGTCCTGAGGACGGCAATTTAAAATCTGAAAATGTGATTACTGGCTCAGCGGTGGGCTGGTGGAATAAATATAAGTTTAACACATATAGACCCAGGAACACAGTTGAAACCAGAAGTTTACTTACACCAAATAAAGCCAAACCTTGTTTTGTTTTTTTTGTTTGTTTTTTTTAATCACTTTCTGAAGTTACCTCAGACCAAACTCGTCTTGTTTCAGGTCAGTTAGACTTCAGACAAAGAGGAAAAAAAACAAATATGTCTCTTCATTCCATGTATGTAAAGTTTTGGCCTTAACTGTAGATGTGGGTTACTCATATTGGATCCCCGATAATTAGTTTTAGTTACATTTGTTGTATATTTCAATTGGTTAAATTCATTACAATGAAATAGAAACATAATTATCAACTCTTCAAATTTGTCCATGAAATTCCAAAATGACTGTTGGCTATTGTGACAAGTAGTAACTAAAAAGATATTAAGTAGTTTCTTTTCATAGGGAGCTTTTATTCTGAAGCAGTGATCTGAGTCACATTGAGTTTCCAATTTCATAATAGTTTTTTGAAGGGTTTCCTGCTGAATAATGTCTGGAACATCTAATTTTACTCAGATTTTCAGAGACGAAAGCATCATCATCACCATGTGCAACATTTGTTCTTATCTGTCAAAAAAGGGCTACCTGTTTGACTCCTGTTTTATTTAATGGATGACCATCCGGTTTGAGTTTCACACACATTTTAGACAAACTTATTTCTATGAGTCATTCAGTTACAGAGTCCAGAGCATGGATGTTATTACTATTTGGTATTTAATTAGGTATTTGCTTTCTACTGCTCTATTACACCTACAAGTAATTTATTTGTCATGTAGACATGTGATTTTAGTCTAAAACAGCGGCTAATAATGTTGATCAGGACTGTATGAATCATACTGGAAATTAAATAAGCTAGTCACAAATGAAAAATATTCCTGTTTGTTACACAGAAAATGTTACATAACATTTTCTGTGTAACGTGTTACATAACAATGTTACATAACATTTTCTGTGGCTAATAGCACAATATGCATGAATAAAACAAAACTTTGCAGAGTAACTCATTATTTATGCTATTGTCATTGTGATTCATTTGCTGTGTAGTTTAGACCAAAGTCTGGTTTTCTTCTGAGGCTCTTGGGCTTAGTGTGATTCACAAACATGTTTTTTTAATCACCACCTTCTAACATTTTGTCAGACTTGCTAATAAACCCAACATAAATCAGAAAGATTGTTTGAAGATCCTTAAGGTTCAGAAACTTTCAGCCAGCAGATGAGCCTGTTATGAACTTCCCTACTTTGAACTCCTGCCTTTGTGAATTCGCCCTGAAACAAAGACCATCCGCCTGTTATGTAATGGCACCAAAGATGGGAAGATGGGGGTCTCCTTTTATGTCTTTCTGGGAAGGAAACACATTGGCCATTTTTGTGTCTTCTCTCTGCTCTTCCTCAAAGCTAATGGAAGTGAGGTGCACATCAGCAACGTGCACTTTGAAGATACGGGGGCATATACCTGCATCGCCAAGAATGAGGCCGGCGTGGACGAGGACATCTCTTCACTGTTTGTGGAGGACTCAGCACGCAAAACCTGTATGTATTAATCATGAAGTGTTTTTTTTTTTCTCTTTTTATGAGGGGGTATAGTGGAGTAAAGCTAAAGCTCTTAACATTTATTTTTATCTGTTTTCATTATTTTATTTCTTGTGATGCAAAGACATTGCCTTTCAGAGTGATGTCCTCCAGTTTGTCGTTTTAGCCACAGTTGTTTTTCTTTTTCCTCCCACAGTCCAAAAGCATGACTGTTAGGTTAATTGGTCTCTCCAAATTGTCCCTAGGTGTGTATGGTTGTTTGTCCTGTGTGTCTCTGTGTTGCCCTGTGACAGACTGGCGACCTGTCCAGAGCGAACCCCGCCTCTCGCCCGGAACGTTAGCTGGAGAGGCACCAGCAACCCTCCTGACCCCATTAAGGGACAAGGGTGTTAAGAAAATGGATGGATGGATGTTTTTCTTTTGTTTTGAAGAGTACCTGCCCACTTTGTTACATTTACATTTCAGTTTTGTTTGGGATTGTAGCTTTTGATATTTGTACTAATTTTATTACTGGAAATTAGGAATATATGTAAACCACAAGTGTAAAAAGAGTGAGTCTGTATTCACTGAGGAAATGTGGTTGTTAATTGATTTAAAACTTTTGTTGGGAACAAATTCTGACTGTAATTTTGGCAACATTCAGCAGATGTTGTAATTTCTGCTCCAGTGCTGACCAACATTGTTGCATCTGTGTGTTCCTGCCAACAACTGTGTCACCAGGTTAACCTCATCTCATCAAACCATGCAGTGGTTTTGCACAAACTGATCATGTTGTCTATATTTGTGAGGGCTTGACTCCTCTGAAATAAAGTAGCTGTGAAACTATTCCAAAAACACCATCTGTTACATCACTCAGTCCATCTGCAGCTAGCGTTCCCACAGCATGTTGTTTGGACATGAAGTATTTTATTATCTTTATGTGGTGAATGGAAGAGAATATAAATAAATACTAATATTGACTCTTTTCAACTACATCATGTAATCACATTGAGGCTCCAAGATGGATGTTGGAAGTGAGTGACGGGATCATTGAACTGCTGTTGTTTCCTGAGGTTTGTTTTGGTCAGTATAGCCGTAGCTTCCACTCTGGTCAAGCTACAGGTTGTAAACATGTCTTGGTCCGGCTTTTGTCCCCCTTCAGGTTTTCTGCTGACTGTTCCCTTGAATGAGTCCAATGGTTTCCAAATCTTTGGGCAAAGTGTGTTTCCAGCATCTTTTTGGTGGGTGAGGAGAAATCAGGCCTGTTCAGCTGTTAACTTGTAATCCTGGTAGCAAAACTCTACATCCTGTTTTCTGTGTTCCCACAAATTCATTTAACAACCAACTAAACACTGTGTGTGTTATCAACAACAGGGCATCAGACCCAGAGGGGTTTTAAGGTTTTTTGAATTACTTATATACATTGAAAAACTACTCGATTTATTGCAGAAAAATAAAAATAGTCTTTAGTTTGATGCATGAATCTCAAGGCTGATTTTTTTTTTATTTATCAAAGTCTGTCTTAAAAAAACAACAACAAAAAAACATTTTGATAAGAAACAACAAATCTTTTTTTACTAAGACACTATGTTACCATCAAATTTGTCTATCATCAGGTTTGGGACACAAGTAACCTTATTTATATCTGCAAGCATTTCTCAACAAACAATCTCCCCTTGTTCTTTCCTCATGAGAAGAATTGCGAACAGTAATTAACTCTGACCTTCTTAAAAATGTCAGAATTTGTCTTCGGGGCATTCATCCACATCCAGTCGTTAGCGTGTTGTATTTTTTCCGCGGGTAATTATGGCTCCCAGTTGGTACGAGCGTTGCAACTCTGCAGTCAGGTCACACATCACGTGTTCACCATCCCAGACCTGCGCCAAACCAAATGTGTTTAGATGTGATCCCTGCAGAGCGGAGCTTCCTCTGCCCTGCCTGTCACACATCAGAGGATCATCCTCGACGAGGTCACAAGTTGCCCCCCTGCGCTTTGAAGCTTTTGAAGATCTACCGAAGGCTAAAATGATGCTCAGAGTTAGATATGGTAGACCCTTTTTTTTGGAGAGAGTAACCCCACAAGACAGGACTTCAAAGAGATGTCAAGGGAAGGACAGGCCAGGTTTGTACTGCAGCTTTAAAAGGAAAGAATAAACAGACTTTTGTACACATGTTGTGATCTGTCCTCAATATCTGACAGACTGAATGTATGACCCATTCTAGTTTTCCTGTGACATCGCCCTCCACGTTCAGACAGTAGTTAGGAGAGCAAATGAGAGCTGACGATCGGTTTTCCTAGCATTGGCTGTCAATGTAAGCCTGTGGCTAATGTGGGCTGTCAGTCTGCACCGCCTGCAGCTCTTCACCGCTAACATGCTGCTCATCTGATCCCACGTTATATGAATTCCGACATTTAACTTTAAAGCTGTTTTTGTGTACAAAATATGATTTGAAATGAACCTTTTTTCTTTCAAAACATGTAAAAAAAAATGTTGGAGAAAAAAAAAAGAAAAAAAACAACTTATTAAAAATTATATCTTGCCAATTAATTTATTTTTATGCAGCTTACACATTGCTTACCTGTAAGATAACCATACAGTGACATTCAAAATCTTTCCCTGTTCTCTGTAATCCATTTAATATAACCAAGTCATGATTAAGTGTTGTCACGATCCTCCAGCAGTATAACAGCAGTTCCCCAAAGAATACTTAAAACTCTGACATCCATGTACTTTTGTAACAGTTTTTTGTATATAATTTTTAAAAACGGATTTCTATTCAGTGTTTCAAGTCAGACTGCTATTCACATGCTCCTCATTGTAGTATGTGCTTGTTTTCTAAAATTCAGCTTTTCTTTTACCTCTTAATCCCCTTTTGTTGCAGAAAATATATTTATTAGTAGTTACTTTTTTAAAAATATAACATGTGCTTCCAGTCAATTAAAATGTAATTCAAATGCATCAGAAAACATCAAAAATGGCAACTAATTAGTCAGCAAGTTAATTAGGTTAATATTTACATGCATTGCTACTGTGACTGCATCTCATAAGCTTGAAGAAAAAAAATTAAATTATTTTCTATTAACGAAATGTGAAATAAATTATTTCTGTTCTAAGCTCTTCCCAGAAGAAGTCAGGTGAGCTTGGTCTGTGACTTGCAGCGATATTCACAGCAGCCGGATGGTTTTATTCCTGACTGTGGGTAATAAAGTTTAATGATTTTTATGATTTAACTGGAATACATCATATGACGCGCCATTTAAAGCTGGTGGAGATTTTAGTTTAAAAATGTAGCTCTTAACTACATTAAGAATGTAAATTGAACTATTAAATTTGCTTTTATCTTAATAAATATATCTGGAACATTTGCAAAATATCATCTTAAAATCTCATACAAAATCAGCATTCAAGTCCTGAAAACTTCAAACGACCGTCGATCCTCGGCTAACTGTGTGTTTCCAGCCCTGCTGTTCCTTTCCAATCCGTCGTAACCCTGTTACTTAAATCATTCTGCAAAGCTGCTTTTCCCTTTTTGTCACCTAGATTAGATTTGTGGAACAGCTGGTGTCATAATTTTCCAGACAGTTACTCTGCCAAATGATTTCTTCTTGTTTTCCACCCTTAATTTTAACCTCAGGTGGGTTCTCTTTTTGGACATCTGTTCACTCATGTTGCGTCAAAGTCCTGCATATCAAAGAGACTTGAGCTTATTAAAGGTAAAACATGTTGGAAACTGATGCCAACTCTGATGTAGCTCAGCACTAATTTTTACACTTTCTAGTGCATTCTGTCCAACTTCCTAATGGTCTGAAAAGTATTAAACCTTCGGACTCCGGCGATGCAGCAATAAGCTGATTCCTTACAACAGAGATGACATCCTACATGTTTTATGTATGGAGTGTGGAGACATTGTATTTAATAGAGTAATAGAGAATAATGGCACAGTTAAGTGATCTAAGTTTTTATCATTTTCTTGTGGAGGCATTGCCTCACCTGTCTGTTTATTCTGTGGTTGTAACAGTTCAGGGATGTGAATACTGTAAAGAGCCCCTGTTTGTCCACCCATTCCAGAGATATTCAGTGTTCCAAACATATGTAAATAACTGTATTCCTCTTCTGAAACAGCTATACATTTATTTGTTATTTCTAGAAAAAGAAATGGCTGATAAAAGTGCAACTAAAGTCCTACAGTCAGCCGTTATGGATGGATCCAGCTGCTCCTTTCACTAAAACGAACACAAAGCTCATTAAGTGTGGGAGCTGGTCGCAGGTAGAGGATTTGACCATTTCTAGTCATTTGCATTGGTATTTATTAAGCGAAAGCAGATGGCCAGACCTTTCTTTGGGCTTCTCATGCCAGAGTCAGTGAGTTATATTTTGTAGAAAGTCGACCAGCTGCTGATGAACTTTGAGGAATTTTGTTTATAGAGCAAAACTAATCAGTCAACACTGCTTCTGGATGTACCTGAAAGCTTTTCGTATCCGATTATTGAAAGTTAATATCTTCTGTTATTATGGGGATCATTTAAATTTACATGGATTTATAATAGTTGTTTTTGAATAATGAGCTTGGAATAATTTAAAATATTTTTTTTGCTATGAGTGTTTTTAAAGTCTATTTATTGAGACCTTCTGCCAACAGTGACTGCAATCTGTCGCTATTTTCACAAGAAATATTCACATAATTTAGAGATGGTGTGTTCATTGAACTATTTTAAATGAAAATGTGTCTGAGTTTTCACACAAACAAAATCAGTTGTCTTAGCCATAACACATTTAAAATAATTAGTTCCTTCCAAGAGTTTGAATAAATTAAAATGCCTCTGAGTAAAAACATAAAATGAAAAGCAAGCCTGCCCTTTTTTTTCCTAATGCCATCCCACTCAGCAGCAGCAATTAAGATTAATATATAAACAGGAACATATGTTGCCTAGGATTTTAACCTCACTAACCATCAAAAACACAGAAAAAATGTGTTCCAGTCCAGAAAAGCAATGTGTTCCAGTAATATAAATGTTAAAAGTTAAAAGCAGAGACAGAATTTAATGTTCTTGGTTAAGATAACATGACCAAACAGTTTTTAATCTCTGTGTCTACTTTAAAGCAATAAAAAGATAATTACTGTAAGTTTAACTCCATCCTGGCAAAAGAGTCAGCTGTGATCTTTATTATAGATTACACTTGTTCTGCTCTCTCATTCCTGAAGATCCTTTAACCTCGCCTTATTATCTCACTTTCATCAGAGTCTGCCTGATGGCTTCTCACTGACCTTTATCTTTAGCAACACTCTGACTCTCACTAGTGCTTAAATCTTGGCACCAACTTTCAACTTGAGAGCTCCTTCCTGTCAGAGCGGTCAGCGTTCGGCTCCCTGGCTGTAAAACTGCAGTGAGTGTGGGTGGGACTTCCCTGACAGCAGCAGTCACTGCAGCGTCTGTTCAGATCTTCAGCTGGGGTTAGATAAGGAAAGCAATCACAACGGTCACCTAACATTTCTCTGTCCAATGCTGGACCTTGATTTTTTTCAGTTTATTTAAGTTCAGGAAGGGTTTTATTTCAACAGCATCAAATAATTATAAATTTATAGTATTTACTTAACAGATTAGATCTAAAGATATCAAATCAAATAGAAAATTAGTTTTCTAGTTTTCATTTAACTTTAAGGTTCATTTGCCAAAAGTGTTTTATTTGGCAGTATTCATACAGATAGAGATAAAAACCCATTGGTTTTTAACTCAAACTCAAATTAATGCAGAAAAGCATTATCAAGATGTTTAGTTTCATAATTTAGTATAATATTCAGATAAAATTATTTCAATATTGTTCTTACTCTTTTCTCGCTGTTTGTTCTTGTGCTGTTTGTTGTGTGGTTGCTGTAAAAAGTGTATCAGAGCATAAGACATTAGCAAAGTTATTTTGACAATTTTGTACTCATAACATATTTTGCAAGAGTGCAGAAAGATGCTGAAGACAACATTTTCACCATCATTTAAGATTAATGATGGTGAAAACATTTATCTTAAAGACCTGTAAGGACTTGGGAAACAGGGACCAGAGTGTTTTATCTGCAGCAAAATAAAGAGCAGCTCCCCTAAATTGCGTTGAAATGGACTCTGAAGTTGAGGGCCATCGACAGGTGAAGTTATTAACCTCACTGCAACAACACCTATCAGGGCCAAAGGATCGGCAGGGGGACCATGTCTCTGGTTTTTTGTGGCTCATGTAACTAAAGGTTTCCTCAGGAGGGAGAGTGAACCAGCTTCATGTTTCCTGTGCTAATAGGTCATTGCCAGAGGTTTAACCACAACTTGGTGAAAACCTTTAAGCTATCAGAAAACTGAATGCATCACAGGGAGGGTTCTGCTGGTGCCTTTTAGCCAGCATTGGATCAGGGCCGGAAAATGAAGTCTTTGCAAACCGTTGATATTGTCATTTATCACAGTAAAAAGTTTGTTCTGGCTTAAGTAATTCTGATTTATCACAATAACCCGATATTTTATGCACTTCACAGTTTGAATTAAAGTTTGTTTTTCCACAATAAACACAAAATTGAGGTTGAAAGGACAGTCATCACAAGCAAGGTTGTGGAAACATGATGGAATGAAACACGGCTCCCTGAAGGAATGAGAGCTTGCTTGGACCAAATCTAAAGTCCAGCAAAGTCGTTCAAGGTAATCTGGACAAGAGGGAGCGTTTGTGGTTAAACAGTGACATGAGGGTGCGTCACTAAGGTAAAGCATTCATAGAGAAGGAGGACCTTAGAGTTTTTGTATCGCCACTAACAAGGCTGGTCAAAGTCTCATGTTTTAGTTCCTGCCACCACATTTTTTTTACAAATATTATCAAAGCTGCATTTATTTCCGCACCCACAGATGAGGTTTTTTCAAAATTTGTGAAAAAAGCAACTAAAATCCAAGAAAATTGGGCTTCAGAAGATTGCAAGAAAGTCTAAACACACCGAAAGAGATAATAAAGTAATTCAAGATGTCTTAAAATGTGCAATTTTCTGATTGTGTTTGTAGAACAATTTTGTTTTATCTGAAAAAAAGGGATAATCTCTCACAGATTTTCTGTGGTATTCACAAATACGAAAAATAATTCAGACTGCCTTAGTAACTCATCTAGACAAAATCTGTCTAGTTTGATTATGTAAAGAAAGAAGCTCTACTATTAATGATGCAGCAGGACCAGGAGAAACTTGCTTACTATATGAAATATTGATCCTGCCATTTTTTTCTCAAACTAAAAATAATTTTTTACCTTTTCTTAAAAAAAAACTCTTGTTGCTGGTTTGGCTGAAAAGTTTGAGCATGAGATACAAATGCATTTAGAATTTTGCATAACAATGCAACTAAAAGTATCAGAGGGAGATGTAAAAAAAATAATATTTACCTGGAAGGCTTTACCCAGGTTCCCCTTGAAATTGAGATCTGGATCTCAATGAGGTTTACCTGGTTAAATAAAGGAAATTTACCTTGAAATACAGGACAAAGTGTGTTGAGGCCAAGATGCATAATTAACTCAGGACACTGAGTCACTGCGTAGTTAGTTTCTTCCTCGTTGGCATCTGCTTGGTAGCTAAACTATACTAAAGTAGTGCTTAGTGGGAACATTTAAAAAAGAGCTTATAATATTTACCTGTAGTAGAAATGTCTTTTGACATGGGTGAGAAAAATCCAGATTATTTGGTCCGGGAGGGTGAAGCTACCAGCTGGGCTAAGAAGGATCAAAACCAAAGCAGACTGCATTGTCTTAGAAGTCTAAACTCAAAAATGTTACAGCAGTTCATATAAACTTTTTTATGAACTATTATTAATCATATGCAAATAAATCAATGATTATTTGTGTAGTAAATTAGTGAACAGATGTTGCATCATCAGTGATCCTCGTACTTATAAACCTAAAACAGAACACAACTGCAGAAATCCTGAACTATGCCTTTAAGGCAGCCTGAAGTGACCCAAACCAGCTTTTGTTGCCACTATGCCACCTGTATGCGGACTTTTCATGGCAACTTGAACAATACAAATCTATACCTGATCTTCTGTACAGCCAAGTCAAGTTCATCTGACCTGTACGTCATTTATAATCCACAAATGTCACTATTCTGCTCTCCGTGGGAAGAAAAACAACAATCCAGGCAGATGATAATGCGGAAAGCAATCAATGGAGCGAAAGCGAGGTTTCTGATTTAATTAATATTTTGGGTGATTGTTCTATTCAGTTCATACTTTCGCAAAAACTGAGCATGTTCATGTGTGATGTTGTGTCTTTATGCATGCAGAACGCTTTTAGGTTGTTTTCAGTTCACACAGATCACATACAAGTCACATATATTAGGAAATGTGAACAACCACACACACAAAAAAAAATCTAATTTTAAAAAAATTCTAAAAGTGAGCATTAAAGCTTGCAGTGTGAATGAAGCCTAAAATCCAATCTTGAAGCTGTAAGACACCACATACGGTAAATCCATATGGTGTCTGCACCATGTCAAATTTAGTAAACTATAAGCTTTCTTCCTCAACAAGGTGGCACTAGTTTAATCAAGAACTTTTGAACATCTGCAAACTCTACTTAAGACATAAACCACTAAGTTAGGATAGTCATTTAAGCTCAAACACTCAAGAACATCAAGAGAGTGAATACAGATCAGCTCCATATGGCAGATTAGACATTGTGGCCAAAAAGGCTCTTTAACGTCATTGGTTTATTCTTCCCTCATTTACGGAGCCACTCCTGCTTCGGCATTTTGCCTGCAGGCAGGACTGAAAACAAATCCTAAAGGAAAGTTTTATATTCTTCAAGCTCAGAGCCGCAGACGTTCAAAAACCTTTGTTGCTGTTCATTTCAAAGCTGCAGCTCTTCTGTTCTTTTATATATTTTTCAGTATGTTTCCAGTTTAACCAGTTCTTACTTGAGCCTCGGCTCACCGATGAGATGCACATTCTTAACAGGGATGGCTTTTGCCTTGAAGCAGCAGAATCAAGGACTCTGATTCTCCAGACTTTGAGATGCTGGTGGGCATTTACAGGCAGCAGAAAGGGCCCGATCTATTAGCACTGATTTAAAATGCAGTCAAATGACACATCATAATTGTACTTTGAGATGTTTCCGAAACCTGACTTCCTGGAGAGTAATGATCTATTTCTAAGAATTCACGGTTAATGACATGCCTTAGGCTGCTCATTCAAAGACATCAGTTAGTAAGAGATCTGAATAACGAACTGTGCAAGCTGTCAAAGGACTGAATAAGATATTAACCAGGAAAGAGAGCGATGAAAAGAGCTGCATTTGATGTTCTGGAGATCAATTCATGAAAGAAGCCTTGAGGTCAAACCTTTTTCTTTACAGGCACAACACTGAATTGTGTTTGTCTAAAATGTATCCAAGCCATTTGCTGTTTAGCCAAACCTGAGCATTCGCCGTTCTGAGGTCTCTCTAACCGAGGCTGTCACCAGCAGGCAGAGCCCCATCCATCTCTGACAGGCTGTTGCTAAACTGGCATAAATATCTGCCCCTCACAATGTGCCAATTATTTCTGCAGTGTCAGAAGATCTGCATGGCTCAAAGCAAGCATTTGTTGCTTTAGTCTTTTCACTTTCTGCACCACTTCATGCCTCACACCCAAGATTTTGGAGTACTTCATCATAAACAGCGCTTTCAGCTGCAACTTTATGCATTTATTGAAGCAAACTTCTCAACTCCAACAGAAACTTTTTTTTACTTTGCAGTGCCACTATTTTGTTAAATCAGCTTTAGACTTAATTGTGCTTTGTTTCCTTTTTTTCCTAATATTTGAAAGTTTTGGTCAAACATGAGTTTTTACAAAGCAAATGGTTAAATATCTATATAAACAGGAGAAGTGGCAGAGCAATCATCAAACGCCTGAAGACAGTTTTTCTCTTTAGTCAAGCCAGTAAAGGTTTATTAATCAATGTATGACCTTTAAATACTCCAGCAGGAATAAGGAGTAATAAACCTCTAGTGAAGTAGAAAATAAGGACACTGTGGAACATTAAGAGAGCTCCGCTTAGCTTTATGAGGTTATTTCAATTTTGTTGCATGACAGATCATTTTCAGCTGATATTAGGTTAATTTAAAACTTATCATTTTGTCTGAGACTGTTTGTAACTTTTGTGATTGAGGATGGGGCTAAATGCATGGAGTCAGACATTTCACATAAATTAAAGGTTGGTGCATCTCTTAATTTTCTGTCTTCAATCTAAATTATAATTCTATCATTTGAGAGCAGTGGAAAGTTGTTTTTTAAAGGGGTTTTTCTAGCAGTAGTGGCCTTTATTTGCAGTAGATTAGACAGGAAATGGGCAGAGAGAGAACAGGGGAAGACATGCAGCACACTGATGCTTCGAGGACTAATAGCCTCAATACGAGGCGGCCGCTCTTCTTCTACACCGGCCCATCAGTGGAAAGAAGTTTAATCTATCAGTTATTTACCACTAAACTGTTTCCAAGTGATTGCTTTAGGGGAAAAGATATTTCTCCACAACCAATATTGTACCAATGTTGTAATATTTTTGTTGCCAAAATCAGTGTAGCAGGCAAACCAGCAGCTATTTAGATGGTTCACCAATGATAAGAAGGTGAGTAAACTAAACATAATGAACCAGTGCTCAGTTCTTCCTCATTAATCTGTATTTTGTCTGAAAAAGTAAACAAAACAGCATTCACATTCACACAGCGTTTATAACCAAAGCTTATTTACATCCATTTGTGCTCTCCTGTTTCTTTTTGCTCATAGAAACTGAACCTTTCTGTGGAAGATTTCCCAAAACAGCTGCTCTCATTCCCGCACTTTAACTCAATCTCAACATTTGATGGAAAAGTTATGGATTAAGACTTAGATTTGTAATCAACACCATCAGTTTGGTATTCCTCTTTAATAAAAGTTTGATGCATTACATTTTGTGGCTTCGGGCTTGTGTTCCCAGTGGACCTTCCATACCTGCCATACGGCAGCATGTTCCCACTAAGACACATCCATAATGGGGCTATCAAGAAGCAGTACTGATTAGTTTTTATATTTAGACTCACATATTAGACTTTTTTGCATAATTCTCAGAAACAACCACCCGGCGACCCGCTCCATCCCTCCCTCTGTTCCATGAAGCTAACTTTATTTGTAAAAGCTCAGGTTTTTGCAGAACCTGGATGGTTTTTCTGGTGATTTAAACTGAACCAGAATCTGTTAAAAGAGCGGATTGTCTTTGCAGCTTTATGATGAAACTGTTTTCTGTAATTTAATAGTTTAATAGCTCATTAGATAAACATGCTTGTGGGGTACCACGTTAACACTGCAAGCCTAAGTAGCTTTTATTAGCAGTTAATTAGTATGGCTAGTATGGTTAATTAGTATGGCTATCTGTTTAGGTAAGCAGCCTGCAGTCAGCGTCTAGAGATACTTTTAAAAGCAGCATTACCTTAAGACTGCTGGGTGTTGTTCCCTTAGTTTAAATGAATGTTTTGAAACTGGAGATATTCCCAAACAGCTAAAATTACTTTTATAAGAATAGTGGGAGCTCTCTGCTTCTCAATTTGCCATATTGCTGGAGAAACTCTGCTCCCTCAGGCATTTCTTGGGCATTATAACAAAAGGCCACAGAAACAGGGATATAATTCTAGTGGTTTTGGATTATGCCGCGTGAAAATACACTGGATCCACAGAACTGACCTGAGTAAGCTCTGACCTGCACTTGATTAGCTTAAGTTACGTGTCTGAGACACTATAAAGGCTAATTACTGAGGTTAATTAGTTTCTAGGCTTTATAAATCAAACATATTTTTATTGGCCCCATTTGCTGTAGAAATTTCCACATCCTTTTGAAGAACATAAAACATTTGTTTTTGTTTTGATCATCTTCTGTTCATCTGTTTTAATTGGCTAGAGAAGAAATTTTGACAACCGTCCAGAGAGAAAATAAATGTTTGGCTGCTCTATAATCCAAAACAGTTTAGATACTTTGTATGATGTTTACCTAAGTCTGTTTATATTTTGTCTGAAAATATATTCCCATGTTTTGTGGACAGTCAGTGAGCAGATCCAGTCTAAGCTACAGATAGATTTTGAAATAGGAAAGTTATCTCTGACTCATTTTGCTTCTGCTCCTCAGCAGTTGCATCAAAGTTGAGATTCCCATTGAAAAACCATGAATGACACTGTGAATAAGTTAAATTGTGTCAAACTAGACTGACTATTAGATCAAACTGCAGTCAGCCATTTAGAATAATCCATCCATTTTCTATTAATGCTTAATCGTTGCAGAGAAACTCGAGTGAGTTTCTGGAGGACACCTTGGATCACTTACCAGTCCATCACAAAGCAACACAGACACACTAGACCGACAACAACTCATACTCTCTAGGGCAATTAACCCAGCATGGATGTGTTTGGACTGCAGGAAGAAGAGTGCCTGGAGAGAAAAACCAAACATGTGTGGTTGGAACATGCAGACTCCAGAATCCCTCCAGCTGCGAAGCAACAGTGTGAACTAATGCACTGCCATGCTGCGCTGAATCTTAAGGGATCTCAATCTTTTATTCCCACTTCTATTTAGCATTCAACCATCACCTACAGTACAACACAGAAGCATGCCTTTGCTCCACATGTGTGTATTTCAATGTATATTATTTCTTTATTTCATGTTCACCGTCTCTCAGACACTTTTTGATGTCTGTTGGATTTGTTCCAGAAAAATTTAGTAAAGCGGGATTTCACATATTCAGATAGACGGCTGTAAACTGAAGTCAGCTGGGGGAAATAATCGGTTGAAACAAACTCCTCTGATCTCCTGAACCTTGATTCTGCATGGCTGACACATCGCAACTCCACTCCAGATTCTCCACAAAGCGTTTTTCTTTTATTTAACGCCGTCCACCTTCCCGCCTGTTCTGCATCCTCTCAGTAGTCCGGATCAGTTTACGGCAAAATAGGGTCTCTGTTTCCATCAGCCGGTGTCCTTCCCGTCACAGCAGACTTTCATACAGTGTTGGACACGCTGTCAACAGCAAAAAGCTCAAACCAGACGGTGACGCAATCCACAGCATGAGCAGCCAGCTTCCTGTCGACACGGTTTCATGCTGAAGGTTTTATAAATTGAATATTTTAAGTCAAGTAGAAAGTTTTCATGCATATAGAGTTAAATTACAAGACTCTTGCTTATAAGTACATCTAGGATTCATGAATGAATTTGAAAAGTGTGCAGTATTAGGCTGCAGACGAAAGACAGACTCTACATTCGTCTTAGAAATATAGTTTTATTTTAATTAAATGTATACCAACATCCAATGCAAATTTTACAAACTAAATAAACTAAAAGTAAATATGTCTTTCATGTTTACACAGTCCTATAGTTGTTATTACCCATAAATGATCATTTTTTAATAACCCTTACTGTACAGTTGGTTTGTACTGAAGCTCTGGATGTTTTAAGCTCCCACTAACACGTCAACTTTAAAAACTTGGATTTTGCTCCAAGGATTAAGCTTTCTGATCACTTTCTGCTCTGAAGAGATGATACCGACTCAAATCCGTCAAATGCTCCCAGCTCTAATTCAGGAGCAGTCATAGCTGTGACTTAGGTAGTGTCTTCACTCCACCTGACTTTAAAGGTTCCCCCTGGGGATCCGCAGAGTTAGACTTCAGTGCTAATGTATGCAACACTAAGCTGCCAAAAGCACAGGAGCACAGCTCTTAAAGTATCTGAAAATTTTGAGACTGAATTTTATCCGGAACGTTTTGAACCTTTTTGATGGAAAAGAAGTGGGATCAAAAGGTCATGCAGCCCAAGGACCTCAGAAAAACCCATAGTTTATGTTACTATTATCATAACACATTGGAGACCAACAGCTAAGAATACTAGCATCTAGAGCTGGGGTGTAATCTCCTCTATATGTGTTGCTACATCTAAATTTATGTGGCTGGCAATAAACTAAGATTATACATTTATTTTCTTTTGCAGCTAAATAGTTTATAAGTGGGAAGAAGATTATCACTTATGATTTATTTAGCTTACAAGGCACATTCAGGGACAGTTAGACACATAAAGCCAACTACCTCGTAGTTTTCTGTGGTATCTGGCACAGAGATGTTAGCAGAAGTGCCTTAATGTCCAGTAAATTGCAAGGTGGCTCCTCCAAACCAATTTGGAGCCATTTTTGCTTTATGGCAGGAAAACATTTTCCTGCTGAAAGAGTTCACAGCTTCAGGGAATACATTTTCCATGAAAGGGTATACAGGCCCTGCAACAGTGCTTAGGGACAGAACAATAGATGGCACATGTCAAAGTGACATCAGTATGGAAGGTAGGACCCAAGATCTCCCTGCAGAACATTGTTCAAAGCATTACACTTCATCTGCCATCTTGCCCTCTTCCCACTGGGGACCCTGATGCCATGTGATGCCATGAGAACCTGACTACTCTGCAACTTTGCAGCCATATGAACGCAAAAGACTGTGATGCCCTCTATTATGATTCATCTACTAGAACCAGCATCAAATTTTCAGCAAGTTGAGCTGCAGCAGCTCATCTGTTGCATTGAAGCAAATGGGGCAGCTGTCACTCCTTATGAGCATCAATTACGGTTCCTTCCATGGACCACTTTTGACAGATACTCTCCAGTGAAGAACTGCCATTTTGGAGGCACATTAAAGCAGGTTTCTAGCCATCGCAAATTGATCTTTGTCAGATATTTATGTTCACTTGTTGTCTGATATATCCCACCCACAAACAGGTAGTGGGAACCGGCTTGACTTGGTGCTAAGGAGGGTGTCTGGTTTGGCAACCTCAGGGTTTCATCTTTACTTTTTGAACATGCTGTGAATTTGTTGGCCTCTTTAAGCCATGACTTTCACATATATTGGAGCAGTTCACAGTGGAGAGTAAAGTGGCTGGGATGAGAGTCAGCTCTTCTAAGCCTCAGGCTAAAAAACAGAAAAAAGGTGGATTTCTCCCACTGGTTCAGGGGTCAATCTTTTGCCTGAAGTAGAGAAGTTTAAGTATATTGGAGTTTTGTTTATGAGTGATTGCAGCCTTTTTTGTACTAATGTTTCTTCTTCAATAGTTTGTGCTAGTTAATAGAAAGCAGAACCAAAAAGCAAAGCTTTCTCTTTATTGGTCTGTCTAAATTTTGACCCTCACCTGTGAGCATGAACTCAAGACCTCAAGACCAGAAAAACAGACCTTTAGAACGAGCAGCTGAAATTAGCTTCCTCCATAAAGGTAGTCAGTCTCATCCTTGGAGTGGGGTTGGGGGAAACGGGGTCTCGGGTTGGACCACTGCTGCTCTTCATCAAAAGGATTCAACTGAGATGGTTCAAACTTCTCACTGCAGTCGATTACAGTTTTGGATAAAAACTGCAGAAGCCAAACCTTTAAACCTCATCTTGGAATTAAGAAAGTGAATTCTAAGAACAAGCAGAAGGGATTTATTTTATTTGATTGACAGCAGAGAAGAAACAGACAGCCAACTACTGCTGCACTGATTTTATGCAAAATTTGCTCAGCCATGATGTACCAGAAGACAAACAGCATGCAATATTCACTTTTATTACTCAGCCAATACAGGAGCTTTAAATAACTCTCCTAAAAAAATTGGGTAGATTCTTCTCTCTTCACCAAACTTTAATGTGGTCAATTTAATACCCAAGATGCATATTCCTCTTTGGGGGTTTTAGAGAATTGAGGAAAGCAATCACATTGAAGATAATAAAAATAAATCTTGAGCTATAAAGGTTTGTGTTTCAAAATTACAGTTAAGTACCCAGATGGTTGCATTTATCTAAATCAATGAGTAACATATTTCAATTCTTTAACTGTCACTTAGGAAAGTATTCACACCCCTCTGCAGACATCTGCCCTCTTCTCCCTCAACCCTAACAAGACAATCTTAGGTCTTGTAGTCACCCCATTGATTTAAACATCTGAGGTTCCAGGTAAGGTTAGCTGACCAGTGTAGAGGTTGGTCATCTTCCCAATTCAGTTCAGTGGTGTTATGTGGGACACTCTGTGGTAGCTGATGGGGATGTAAAGTCAAGGCACCACAGGACTGACCTATTGGATCAAATGCAGCATTTCTTACCATCATTGTTTTCAGACTGCAATAAAGTGAATCGAGAGAACTTTTGCTAAAGGTTCAGTATTGGCAACACGGATTGTTAATTTAGTAGCAGCATCACTTGAAAACAGGAAAAAATAGAGTCAGTACATCATCAATGTGTTTTATCCTTTGGAAAGTGAAATGCCAGCCACACATTTTGTGTTTTGTGTTCAACATGGACCATGCTGAGCTCCACTTTACACCTTCTTTGGTTTCTCAATCCAGGCATGGTATTTAAAAGCTCACATAAGCACAGGAAATGGCCGGCTTCATTGGTGATTTATGACCAGCCATGCAGCTTAGATGAGGGTTGATCTTTGCGGCTTAATGATGGAACTGTTCTTTGAGAAAAGCTAAAGTCCCAGAGCAGTTAAGACTTTGCACTCGATTTCTGTTCAAGCTATTCTCTGCAGGCCTGATAGTTGGAGGAAATCTCTGTTATCATTTTCTCGAAGAAGTGCTGATTATCTTTTAAAAAAGAACGTCTTTGCACACCCAAGGCAATCATCTGAAGTTACACTTTTGCTTTTACATCTGCTGTAATCCAATTACCTTCCCTCCATTATGCATTCACCATTTTCTGCCACGCCGCTGTGTTGAGCACCACGGGCTGTTTGGCCCACTGTCATAGCAGTGTGCTCATGTAAACAAATTGAATTTGTGTAACCTTGCTGACGGGTACAAACTGCAGAGTCCAGTCTGGCTGGTGAGAGCGGCGTCCCTAATGTTTGGAGCCCAGTGGAAACATAGTTATTACGGCCAGAAAGAGTGAACTCACCGCCTACAGTGGCAGTCGGCTTGTTTTGTTATATGGATGATGAAGTTGATGTATTGGTCCCTCGCATGCGCAGAACAGCCACAGACTCTCTACCCAGTGATGAATTGCTTCAATACTTTAGGCTATTGGAAAGACCGGAGCACACCAGATCTCATCTCAACTCTTCCTTTCCATTTTCTCCGTTTTCTATTTTGGCAGATCTCAAGTAAATTGTATTGCTTTTTCCTTTTGTTCTGTCTTTGCTTCCCCTCTATGCTTCCTTGTTCCTCCATCTATAGACCCACTTCTTTTTGTCAAACTTTTAATGAGGTAAAAGGTATGCAAGGCTGCACTGGAAACACTTGACAAAGCACTTTTGAAAGATTAGGGCTGACTAACAGCACCGCGGTGCCTCGCTGCCTTTGTCTCTCCACCCTTTTCTTTCTCTGCATCTGTCCACTTGATCAGGGGGCTGCGAGGATGAGCATTGCAATAGAGGCGAGATTAAAATCGGATGTGAATTGGGCTGGAGATTGGTTTGCAGACTGAAAACGGAAACAGAGAGAACACTGGGGGAAAGATGAACAATGAGGGAAGGTCACCAGTAACGACATGGTGTGAGAAGACAGTGCTGCTGCTGCTGCTGCTGCTGAGTTGGAGGATACAATTGACTGGGATTCAGGATTTTCTTATATATGCATGGAAAGTATATATAGATAAATATCTATACATCGTCCTGCCACTTTACCTATTGAGTCGTTAAACAGCATTTTCTCTCGGAGTATCCAGAGGATGCTCTGAAAGCCATCTGTCGGCCAGTGTTTTACGCCACCCATTAAAGCACTCAGGGTGTTGTGTGGCTTTTAGCCAGTATTTCATGTCATTAGTCACTTCTAAGTGAATTTAATGAGAAATTACCTGCTGCAAGAGCCAAATCAGCCATTATTTCTTCCTAATGCCTTTTGATAATCATATAGGTTAAAACATTTGGACTATTTAAGTGTCTGCAGCTCATTTTGATTGAATGATTGTGTAGTAAGTCTTCATTCCCTTCTTTGAGAAAGGTCCTCACCACCAGAAGCAAACTGTTATACAGCATTCATAGCTGACTGCCCTCTGTTTTGCAGAGTGTGGTATGTCATGTTATTTACAAGCAGAGCATTTGATCGATTGTTTGTTGCAGTAGGAGTCAGAGACACTTTCCATAAAAGTTTCATGTCGTCTGCTTCCCCCTTTGCCGCAGCAGGAGTTTCTGTTTGGATGCTAGTTCTTGTAGAGTGGCCCTATTGATTCTTGCATTTATTTTTAACTTTGTTTCCCATTTCTCTCCTTCACAGTGGCAAACATCTTGTGGCGAGAAGAAGGTACGTCTGGGATTCTCCTGCTCCTCTATAGCATTCATTAACCTGAGCTAATTGAATTTGTGTAATAGAGTTACTGAACTGTGATGAGGAGGATTACATGATTTGTTACTTTAATCATAGATAACATTGCTGCCAGCTTATTTCCATTCTAAATATTCATACTTTGAATACTGTTGTTCTCCCGCAGGTCTCGGTATTGGAAACATGTTTTATGTGTTTTATGAAGACGGGATTAAAGTGATTCAGCCAGTGGCCTGTGAGATACAGCGGCACATCAAACCCAGCGAGAAGCTGCTGGCTCTGCAGGTTAGTGATCACGAGGAAAGTCCAGAACTAACTTTGACTGAAGTCTTAAGTCTTAAACTAAGCAGAAGACATTAAAACACATCATAAAGGGATAACATTTAGTGTTGACTCATGAGATCTCTATGATCAAATTGGTGTGTTTTCTTCAGTCATCAAACTTTATATTCCAGGTGTTCATAAATTTGCACAAACCTTGAGTTTTGCTACTTTTAATTGGTATTTTTGTCTTATTATTTTAGTCAAAATTTGACAGGAAAACCAAATACTTTTCCAACAATTCAAACTGTTGTCTTGATTTTCCTAGCAAACAATTTTCAACTTTTATTGCTGATGTTAATTCAAGTTCTTCTGCGCAAAAAGAAAGCCTGTCATAAAAATAAGTAGAGACATGACTGGAGTGATAAACAGTCTGGCCAAAATGCGGCAGGGCTGAAATATAAAAACGTGTATTTACATATATTTACATCAGAAATGATTTTTTTTAGGATGTAAAACGTTTTTACTGTGAAATTCTGGGATCAATTGGAAAAATATGTTTTTGAGCATCTTTTTTCATTCTTAACTTAAATGTTAAATGTTTTAAGCTAAGAACGTCACATTCATATTTGTTGGTAAACCATATCATCATAGGATTGTAAAACATACACAGCATCGTTGTAGAATTAATAACGCTTGAAATTTTCACATTTCCTAATGTTTTCCAACAAACTTTAGTGTATTCATTATAACTTTAATATATTCACTTCATAAATTAGCTCAAGTGAAGTGCAAAATAGAACCATGGTTTTCAAAACTTTTCACATACTTTTCTGAATGGTGGACCCACCAACAAAATTCAGCTGAGTCTTTAGCTGCGTCTCGTTTTGAAAACGGTTCAGACACGTAAAAATCCCTCCACTTCACAATTATACACTGGATTATATCAATAGATGGTTGCAACATGATAAAATACCAAAAGCTTCAAGCAGTCCACAGACTTGTACAAGATACTGTATGACTCCTTCCAGACATAATTAGATCATATCTCAACAGTATGTTTCTTCAAGCACCTGCATGATGTACAGCTGTGTTGTCTTCCTCTGCGGGCGCCTCGTCAAAAAAAACAAAAAAAAAAAAACAGAGCTGTCTTCTTTCCTCTTGCTTTTCAAATTAATGCAGCAAGCTTTGTAAACAAATATTTGCAAGTTTTGCAGGAATATAGCTGACAATAGAACTTGTTCTCATGAGTTGTGAATTTCAGGTCTTTCTATGACATACATTGCAATAAATGATGCCTATTTAAAATCTAGATATTTTTCAAATGTGTTGCTGCTTAATTTGGGCTCTTGAGCTGCAAACAATAGACGTTTGTTGGGGAAATACATTATTTATTTATTTATTTTATTGCAGCTTTAAATGTGTTTGTGATGTCTGCATATTCTGTAATCCAGCTTTGTTTTTTTAAGAAAAGTACCCAAGGCACAAGGGGGGCCTTTAGAGTGTCAAGCCAGCCTGTTTAATTTAATTCATTGACAGACTACATGCAATCAGAGTTGGTTTCACCCCTCAGCAGACTCTTTTACACCCAGCCAGCCCACCTTAAATCACAGTTTATCACCAGAGCTCTCAGGCAGAAAAACATTCAAAGCATTAAACTGATAGATACCTGTTAGATTTACATGGTTTCTCCAATGGACGTTTTCCCTCCGAGCTGCTTTTCATCCTCCAGACCGGTGCTGATTGGATGAAGGTTATACATAAAGTGAAGCCATGAATGCACAACAATCAGCCAAGTGTTCCTCTGAGAGGTGTGTTTGTATTAGGATATCAATCACAGTGAGTGTTGTGATGCCAGTTCTACAGCCGTCTGGCTGCCCTGCATCGTGAACACGAGGCCATTCCCAGCATGACGCTCCCATTTCCTCCATCACAGAGGGGCATTGATTGATTTGTTATGGTAATCACACAGCCTATTTATTATTATTGGCCAGCATATAGAGTAGTAAACTGTGTTGCACAATGTACAGAGCAACAGGCCTGGATGTTTAGTCTTAGATCAGCAAATGTTTAGCTTACTTTGATGCTTTTCAGAAATATTCTGTTTCTATCAGCCACACAGCAACTAAGCCAATTAGTTCGGTTTCAGAATATTTTTTCTTCCATTGAACGGTTTTTAAATCCTGATAATATGTCAAGCTTTAATCAAGTAAGAACACTTAACATGGCTTAACTACAGAAGTTGTACTTTAAGAGACTGACTCACCAAAACAAAGGGTTTATTTTGCTTCAGATCAGTTTTTCAGACAAAACCAATAGATTGGGATGTTGAATAACGACGCAATCTGAAGTTTATCTTCAGTAATACGTTAGACTAAGGAGTAGAAACACTTAGAAGTAAAAATGTTTTGCTATCTGTGAGCACAATAAACCACAGAAAGCTGATTTAAGCTCACAAACGATGAACATTTTCCTCACAACTACAGATTTTGTCTGACAGCTGCAAAGTTTGAGCCAGACTAGCACTTACATGAGATATAAATGTTCAGTGAAATGTTTTGTAAGCTTATATTAGCAGCTGGTTCCACTGCCACAGAAATGAAAACAATTTCCCTGTATCTAAATAAAGATTGCAAACAAATTTCTAACCAGATTTATTTAAAAATACAAATCAATTTGAAAATGTTTAAAAATAAAATGCCACATTCATATTATTTGTCACTTTTTAATTTTACCTCTTGGACTTAGTAGTGATTTCACATGCTTATTGTGAACAACATAACTATTTGCAATTCTGTTCATTCACACCTGTGACGTATCTAATAGCAATATATATTCTTAGATATTTTCTGTAGTGGGTTACATGCTCTGCAAAAGCACAAAATCTTACCAGGTATTTTTTCTATGATCAAGTGAAAATATATTAATACACTTGAAATAAAAATAATTTACAAGTAACTTTTCAGCAAGCTATAGGAGCTGGTTTTATGTATACATTTTTTTTAATATTGATAAAATATATATATTGATTTGCTCCACTGGCAGATTTTTTCACTTATACCAAGACATTTCTTTCATGTTATAAATGCCTAAACACCAAACTGTTGAATGAAATGAAACTGGTTTTAATTGAAGGAAATTTTATCAATTAAATATGTAAATCTTGTTCTCATCCAAATCAAACAAGCTGTAGAATGTATTTACATTTACCTGTACCTGTACTTACATTTGCTAATAAAAAACATGAACTATCAAAACAATTAGAAGTTTCATATGTATTAAGTGGAAGGCATTCACTATTGTTGTACAAACCTGAATGGATTTTATCAGCTCTATTTTATTTTCTGTCACCAGAAGCATCTTCTGAGTCGTCAGCACTCCAGCACCAGGCTGTTTACTGTAAACTCTGATGATTAACAAGCTGGTTGAGGAAAAAATACCAGTTGGACACATAACTAAAATCTGAAAAAATAAAAAATATTCCATGCCTTTTTTAATGCACATGGATGCAATCCAATTTCCAGCAGCTGCTGTGTTTGATGATTCATACTTCAACATGTGATTTTGAGCAAGTGCACTGAACTCTCCCCATCCCTAATTTTCCTGCCTCAGGGCTGGTTTTTATTAGCAGTTATACTCCACAAAGTCAGATAATTTGAGTCATAAATGTTGTGCTTCAAAAAGTTACACAGAATATCACAACCATCATGTTTTTTTATGTTCATCAGCATTAAGAGGACAAATCCTTTGCATATACATTCCCATTTTTTTAGTTGAAAGGGCTATAGTTATTTTTAAAGGCTGTCAGTTACTACTTAAATCACATACATAAAGCCCACCGACACACACTCTGACATATGCAACACGAGAAAACTGAGAAAATGGAAGCCGCCTCCATTCACACCCTCAGCTGGGTGTCAGATGTTCGATTTCTCACCTCCTAAAGGCGCGATGTGAGATATTTATGGTCCATGGCATTAAATGACCACTGTGTGGGTCTGCAGGGGTGACGCCGAGTTCAGCACCAATGACTCAACATTTACCTCAGTAAATGCAGGAATTTCAAGATTTTCAAACCATTGGATGTGAGACAGTAACAGATGGCGATGCATCTGGACTTCAAATGAGATTATATCAGAGATATTTTTATGAATCCAGATAAATTAAATTGCTGTCATTGTTTTTCATATTTGCATTTTGACATAACCTGTTGCTGGATCGGTTTTCTGGACAGCGTTAAGTTTTCGGGGCCTTTGGAGAGCGTGAAGGGAAGGAAAAGTCCCGAGGCAGAAGGCTGACAGATTTCCAGTTGGCTGAGAAGCCTGGAGCTGCCAGGGCTAGACGCAGAGCAGCTGCAGATCATCTGCAGGTTTTGTCCTGCACATTATATATGGACAAATGAGAGTCATTACAAAGATTTTGCAGGAAACTGCAAAGCTAATTTATCTAAGTTGCCAGGATAACACCACTCATGTCCCCATCAGTGAAAAAGGCAGAAGTAGTAAACAAAACACACAAAAAAGACTGGGGAAGGTAATTGGTTTTTAATGAGATATATTTTCTTGTGATATGAAAAGCAATTAGATCAAAGTAAACATGTGTGTGTGCTTGTGTTTTTGCAGGAGGAAGTGTGCCCAACCTCGCCTGGAGAGGTGGTGCAGAGGTGTGTGTGGTCATCAGCTGTCAACGTCAAGGACAAGTTTATTTATGTGACGCAGCCAACCTTGGGCCGAGTGCTCATAGTTGACATCCAGACTCAGAAAGCCGTCCAGGTAATTTTATGGATAAATTAGGAAAGTCAGTTTCATGGCGTTCTTGGAACACTGAAATGTGCGTCACCTTCACACAGAACAAACGATCTTTGTTTTGACTTTTAACAACTTGAAGGTTTTCAGTGTTTCACATTGATCAGGGCCAGCGAGTCACAAGAGTGGTCAATGTGTCATTATCAATGGTGGGTATTGATAACTAAGAAGTCATTTGTTCTAACCTTATGGCATTTAAAGGATGCAGACTTCAGGGGGCTTTGTGGCACCATGTGAACCGTTTTCACAGAAACATTCTCTGAAGCCTGTGGCCTCGTTCAGCAGGACAATGTTTCCTGTCACAAAGCAAAAATGGTTCAGGAATAGTTTGAGGACACCGGCCTGTGTGAAGTTTTGGCTTGGCCACCAAATTCCCAAGATCTCAGTCCCAATCCAGCATCACAGGAAAATCTGATCCGTGGAGTTTCCATTTCACAAATGACAGGATTTAAAGGATCTGTTGCTAACATCTGGGTTAGAGACGCCACTGCCCAACAAAAGACCCAACTGGGCAAGTGATCATAATAGTTTATCCGACTAATGGTGTACAATGCTTTGATTATTGCGGCATGATAAGAAAAAAAATCCAGCCAATAGTTGTCCAGTTTGAAGAAATAAATCATATGTATTTTTCTATGTGATTACTTCAATGATTATAGATTTATCAGGAAGGGTAAATTTGCCAACTTTAAATTAGTATTTACACTTTTCAACTGTTTGTTCAGCTGGAACACATGACGAATTATTACTTTGTTCAGAAACATTCAGTAACATAAAAAATTAATTGCATGATAGAGTAACAATGCATTTGGGTACAAGTTTGAATTTTAATCAGAATGAACAATAATTTCCATCCTTGTGTTTGAATGTTGGGGTCAGGTTGATTTGGTAAATGCTAAAATGCTAAAATGATTTGCTATTTTAACCAAACATGCTATAAACCAATTGGCCCGACTATAACTCCAGATCAGTCCTCATCAAGCAAAAGCTCTATAATTAAACTTTCTAGTTTTGATTTATACTTACGATTCATTATGGATGTGAAGTTTATCATTTTAACTGATAAAGGCAAAGTGAAGATGAAGCAGTTAAATTAGTCCTCATTTCATTGAGCGAAGGTAAATTGTTCAGTAGGATTTAACTTTAAGAAACATTCACAAGGAGGAAAATACTTTGTTGTGTTTGTCTTTAAATTCTTCCTGCTTATCAGAAATCTTTGAAGTGAGGCACCATCTTTCCTCAGTTTCACTTTCCAGCTTTAAGATCAGCCGCCTCACCTTTTGCTGACTGCTAATCCTTGACCTGACCCATTTCATACAAACTGCTACTGTCAAGATCTGCAGTTAACCTTCACATTGAAGTGATGACCAGCTGACCCCGGAGGGCCGGCGCTTTGTGGATATTGTCGCCTGACAGCCCTTCAATTATTGTAACATGACAACACGGCCAGGTTTTTTCACACAGATAGTGCAAGAAGCAGTCCCTCTAATAGTGAGTGTGGCAAACTATTTATCCTCCAAGGGTTTGTTATTTTTAGGAAGCTTGGAAGGAAAATGGCATCATTCCTAGACGTCCTCATCCAGAAACAGTCTGGAGAGCAGCAGTGAGTGAAATCATTGGAGTCAGTGGGTTTTTGGGTGTGTCACAATAAACCAGGGTGGCCCAGATCCCCACAGATGTTCCTGACACCATGGTAGCTGTTTACAGAAGGCTCTCAGGGACCTGCCGGTAAGCAGGCTGGTGTCCCAGAGTCTGTCACAAGCTCATTATTTAGCTGCCTGGAGGTTTAGCTGCTCTGCATTATGTTAGCAGTTGTTAATTAACAACCTGAACCTGTCACTTGTTTTGAGCAGAGACTAGCTTTTGCATCCTCTCATTTTCTTGTTATAACATCTAAGAAAATGAAAATGAATGAATAAATATTTACATTTTTGTAATATCTTAATTCATGCATTCTAACGTACCTGCAGTGTTTCTGTGCTTCATCTCTGATGGACCCTTTGTGTAGAACGTTACCGCGGCATACAGGCTGAGAATCTTCATAATCTCCCTCAGTCTGTAAGAAGCTGTTAGTTGAGAGTAAAAGAACGAACACCTGTTTTCTCTGATGATTACATGCGCCAAGATTAGTTGGGATTCAAGAGCTATTCTGCTCTTATCTGAGAAAATTCCCTCAGGAGCAGTTTCCCTCCTGAGCGAAAGTAAACAGTGATATTAGGAATCCAAAGCAAAACAGATATTATAGAAACAAAACTGCTGTCACCATGGAGTGTCGGCGTTAGTTTGCATTGTCTCTTCTGGAATGAAACTGCTGCTCCATTTCTCATTCTCTTTGAGTCTCCGGAGTCTCAGGCTGCCTGTCTGCACTCAGGTGGACATAATGCATGACGAGTTCTTCGCTGCCACTTGTGACTCATCTATTGCTCTGACTTGGGAGTTTTGCTGCCATGTGTCATGAATGAACAAAGGCAGAAGGCAATTACCTCAGCGTGGTAAAGCAATTGTGTCTTTCAGCGCTTGATTTGAAATGCAGTTTCGCATTAAATATGGCCCATGCATGGAAAAAAAATAACCTGTTTTTTGTTGAGACGACTTTCTCTGACGGACCCCAAACCATTAGAGTGCAGGTGTTGTTTTTTTAACTTTCCCTCAAACGATTTCTTCAAAAGCGATGTCAAGATTGTTTTAGTTTTATTTGTTCTGCTGCCTTTAAAGCCTGGCTGTGATTCGGTGTCCTCTTTCAGATAGTCGGCACCGACCCGTACCCAGTGAAGCTCCACTACGACAAATCTCACGACCAGGTGTGGGTGCTGAGCTGGGGAGACGTGGAGAAGAACTTCCCAACTCTCCAGGTAAGTCAGACATCAAGTTGTGCATCTTTTTTATTCATTCATCTGTAGCAATTTGTGTAGAAGAAAATTCCAAAGTAGAGGGTGAAACAGCATCTTTTTAATTCAAGAAGTGTTGGAAAAACGTAAAAAAAAATTTAATAAAAATCTAATCCAAGGCAACACTATCATGCCACCCTTTTCACTCAAAGTTGTGACACAAATTCAGACGAAATTATCTCACTTGGACAGTAAGTAGGAGCCAATGAAAAACAGCTTAAAAAGGCATGTGTCATAATTCATCATATATTTCCTTTTCAACACTGTTCAGGCTTTGAGCTCAACAATCAATCAATCAATCAATCAATCAAATTTTATTTGTATAGCACATTTCAGCAGCAAGGTATTTCAAGGTGCTTTACATAATTAAAAGAAAAAAACAGCATGTGATATTTAATAAAACAGTGAGAAAGAGATTTTGAAAAAAAAGATTAAAAAAGATAAAAACATACTTTTGTTACTGTATTTAAGTGCTCGTCGTCACCGGACTCCGCTGTCCGTTTAACATGGTATTATCCAAGTATCATCCAGGCCCCGTCGCCTAACAGGTCAAGGTCTCCAACCTTGCAGCACCAGGCTCCGTCCACCTGTCATGCACATTTTTGCGCCAGGACTTCGCCGTCCTACACGGATTTTTGTGTACTATTTTCTATCTGTTAGAGTCTAGAATTTACAGGGTTTTTCTGTTACTTTTGTTGCGGGATTTAAGCGCTCATGATGAATGCATTCCTTTCCATGTTTGAAATTCAGAAATCTGTCAAAGGAAAAGTGTGAGGGTGGAAAAAAGGATTACAACCAGCTGAGAATGTAGTTGAAAGTTGCAGAAAAATGATGTCACACTTGAAACGTCAAACTCAGAAATTGAAGGACATTACAATGTTCACCCAAGATTAAAGTAGTGAAAGCAAGATGGAGTTTTAGTTCATAAGTTAAGATTCATAAGGTGTTTTATTAGATCAGGAGGAGAATATGAGGAGAAAGGTTATCTGAGTGTAGCAGCTTTAAAAGCTTTCTATGAAGAGGCCAGTTTTCCTATGAATCAAAACACATGAAATGGGAGTGAATGGATGGAAAGGAAGTTGAAATACTGATATGCAAAAAGATGGCAGCTGCAGTCAACAACCACTTGGCAGAGAGATGGAAAAGAACATGCAACTTGAAAAAAGTCACAGGAGAAGTGTAACTTGTACCTGCTGCTGGGCAAACAGTAAATCCTATCAGAGAAACCATTTCTTACCTGATGCACCCAATGATCTTAAACAAGCCTCAGTTTCCTGGCCGTTTACTGGCTGCTTAGACTATCTGTTCCCATGACAACATGAGCTGTGCTGATCTGGGTTTTTCATTTACTAAATCCGAAATTATATTTCTGTCTTAATTCCAAAACAGAGATAGACTCGTAAGCTGTACATGGAATTAAGTATTATGTTTTTAGAGCGTGAATGAAAATGCACATTTGTGCCATCACTTATTGAAAGTCATTGGAAAGGCTTTTTATGTTTCAGCCTTTTTAATGTTGCATATTTTTAGGGTCTTAGGTATTTCTGAATCCAAAATCTGATATCTTGGCTTATAAACTATTTTTATTCAGAAAAGGTTTACAGGTTTTATTTGGATCGTAATCCCCATAGAATAATTGGAAACTAATACTCTTAAATGTGAATTCTTCCACAGAGGCCCATTCTCATTTTTCCAATATGACAGGTGTACATTAATCACTCAGCCTCTGAGGGATTTTCAATTGATTTGTTTCATGCTTACCTAATTAATAGTCATTTCCATTCCAGTGGTTAAGTATTTAGAAAGTGACGCATCTTTTTCTGAAGCAGCCCTTCAGCTTTTAAGAAAAATGACCTCATTATAATTTCAAATTTACTTTGTCTACAGATTTATTTTTAACTAATCAGCTTTATATTCACAAACTCATCTCTATTGATTCTCTTCAAATGGCAAGAGCCAGTCGATGTCAAGCTGTATCAAGTCTACAGGACATGTTGGTATGAAGCTAAATGAATGAAGCCAGATAACATGTGGGACAGAGTTTTTATCTGTTTGCTCCAGGAGTCATTTGAAGTCAGGTAGAGACATTATTGGCTTTACTGAAAAATCTTTCTTGTCATTGCAGGCCCAGAAATTCATAATGCGCAGGTCGATCCGTGACAATTTGTTTTGTGCTTTGTGCAACAATCATATTAAACTCAGCCCACACACAAATAGATGCCTGCATGGCTTCATGCATGCTGAAGTATAATTTAGACACTGAGGGCAACAGCACACATCAGCATCTTCCACAGCGGAGCTCCGATAACACGGCGGTAAAAGGCGGAGCTGATGAGTTTTATCAGGAAAATGAAAAACAACATGTCAGCTTTACATATATTTCCTCCGGTTGAGATGGATTCAAGATGAGGGTTCAAACGAGGAGGGACTGGCAGCTCTGAGTTTGTTCATCAAGGTCATGTTAAACACCTTCCTCCTCCTGTGCTGGTGTTCAGGTGATCAATCAGGCCAGTGGAAAAGTCTCCCACCACACAGTTCACACCCAGCCGGTCGGCAGGCACTTCGACAGGGTGGAGGACTTCTTCATCCCCACCTCCAGCCTCATCGTTAACCACGTCAGGTAGGAGCAGCAAGAAACAACAAGTCTTTGAACACCAGAGCAATGCTCTGTTGGATACCAGCTGTAAGTAGAGCAGAATGTGGAAGTCGTAGGAAAAGGTTGAATTGTTTTTGACTATTTCCACAAACGCTAAATGGTGAAGAGGTTTTTTAATGTGTTTTATTCTGATGTTCTACAATAAAACATAGTAAACAAAAGTCACTGAATTAGTCTTTTACAGTAGTTTGCATACTTTCTCACACCCCTTAAATGTTTCCTCATTTTGTCACATTGCAGCCACAAATATAGATGCATTTATTGGGGTCATTGTAGACCAATGAAAGGTTGAAGAGGAATAATACTGATGGCTTTTAAAAATGAATTAGTAAAGCTCTGAAACTCCAACCCAGCCAGGTTTCCTCAGTATGTTTCGTCTGTTCCATGTAGTCGTGTTTACAGCTGGTTTATCTTCTGTTTTCAAATAAAGAGCTTATCAAAGTCTGTGAGATGTTCAGTTTTGAACAGGTTTTATCATTTAAATCTGCTTTTAGGGTCAGTTCTCCTCCACTTCATCCCTGACACGTCTGCTGTTTCTTGGTTTTTGTTTTTCACTAATGTTCTGTAACAAGCCTCTCAGACCTTGACTAAGTTGTCTTTACACAAAAATTAACAGTCAACATTTACTAATTAGCTCAAAGCTGTTAGTTGAACCCGGTTTTATACAAGCTGTGCTTCTCAGAATTTTGTTTATAGAAAATTTCAAAGGCCATCCCACTCAGCAGTGATGGCTACTTTGTATGTTTTTTACATGCAATCCCAACAAAATACACTGAAGTCTGTGACTAAATAAATAAATATTAATATATTTTCATATATTTTGCTTTAGCAATTAGATATATTCATACATCTAATCTTTACTGTGTATTTCATACAATTCCATATTTATCCAAACGGCACCAAGCAGCTTCGATACTCAGAGTTAAGATGTTATGAGCAAGCAGGTGGACTGCAGGACTTCAAGGTGTTAATGGTCCCCTAGAGAGAAGGAATAAGCAGTCTGCTATGTGGGAGTAGTTTGTGCCACAGTTGTAATTAAATCCTCAGAGACCTGCAGGAAAGATTACAAGAAAATATGACCACATCTCCATGGAATGTTTTTATGTTGATTTTCACATGAAAATATCAGAGAAATCGACCTTTTTACACACAGTTTGACCTTTAGGTGAATGAATTTTGATTCTTACCAGAACATGTGCTAAGAAGAAATTTCACCTGCTCTTCATTTAGTTTTCTTTTTATTGTTCTCTTCCATTCATAAAGGTAATGGCACAAAATAGTTGTTTTGTGTGTCTGTGTATTTTAAATAAATGTTAAAAAATCAATCGACAATGTTTGCTACGAAACTTTACCCAAATATCCAAATTAGGAATAATAGGAAAAACAAAGAAATGAATGTATCTCAGTGCATTAAAAATAATTTTACTCTCTGCAAAGCTGAGATTGAAGTACTTCTGTACTTCTATAGAAAGCTTAAATAACTGCTGCTTTTTGTTTGAGAATTTAGTTTACATATTAAACCATAATTTATTTCATTCGGAGGAAGACCTTATTGATTTATCAGTTTAGTAACATCAGTGCTGCATGAAGCACCAACATATAATCTATAGCTGTTTTATGACCAGATTCCCTCAGCGGTCATTATTTATTAAACAACAGACGTACAGTCAGAAAGAACCGTCAGTTAAGTTTTTCTGGAAAATCAGTGTTTAAAGATATGATTTTAGACTTGCACTGTAGAGGAACCTTTACAGATATATTTTACTCTGTGGAAGTTGCTGTTATGCTCTCAGGGTCTGTCACTGAACTGTAAAACAAACATTACATACAGAGTCAAGTTGTTAGAAACTTCTTTAAGAAAAAATGCCACAGGAAGAAAAATGAATGAGACTTCAATGAAAAACCCTTATTTTATTTAGAGATGGGAAACCTTTGAATTTTAAGCTGATGAAAATGACCAACATCAGCTGGACAAACAGCAATGGGGATAAATAATGAATAATTTAATATCTATTGAACAATAAGAGGTTTTTGTTCAGCATGCCTGCTTTTGTACTTTTTCAAAAGCTGAGTTGTCATGAGGTTCTTTATATATATATATATATATATATATATATATAAAGAAC
>CAEGAF010130196.1:0-58699 GCA_903067075.1 Micropoecilia bifurca
GTTTTGCACAGACCTTCAGGCATGACGCTGCCGGCTCCCTACTACCGACCAGACGAGGATGACGAGCGGCCCTTCATCTGCTCCCTGGCTTCTGATAACGGCATCATGTCATGCTCTGATGTACCGGCGAGGCGGGAAGGAGGACGAATATGTTGTCTGGATAAGGAAGACGCTCTGCACAGGCAGTCTCTGGGCCTGAGTCCTGAGCCGCTGTCAAATGGCAGCGGTGCTGGCGAAGCTCTGGGTCTGTGCATCAACTGGAACCAGTATTACACACGGTGCCATACCGGAAGCACTAACCCCCACAAAGGAGCAATCAACTTTGACAACATTGTGTATGCCTGGATTGTCATTTTCCAGGTCGGTTCCATTCTTGCAAAGAGATCTATAAAATCCAGCACATTCATAAATTAATGCCGTTTGCTCCATCTCTTTCCCTAGGTGATAACGTTAGAGGGCTGGGTGGAGATCATGTATTATGTGATGGATGCTCACTCCTTTTACAACTTCATCTACTTCATCCTTCTCATCATTGTAAGTAACACCGCTTGACACGTGCTATGCTTCCTTAAAGGGTTAAATGTTTGAGATAAAATAAAAACTACATTTGTAGCTTTGGCAGCAAACCAGAGTCTGTGCATTTACTTAATTCACAAAAACCCTTGTCAAAGGGAGCTATGCACTCTAAACCACCTTGTTAAGCACACAGCACATTGCAGCGCTGGCTCTGTTTTATCACAAAAAGCATTATTTGGGCAATAAGAGGAAAAAAACCTCTATTTATGCAATTTTTTTTATTACAGAAAGTGCCATATTCTCAAAGATAAATGCTGTTTGTCCCATTCAGTTAGTCAGAGATACAACAGCTTTCAAAAATATACAAACCACTGATTGAATGGCACCATCGTCCTGATCAAGTGTCCCCCACAGATTTTCTGATTCATGTAGTTCTGGACTCTGGCCATACTTTATTGATTTGCTTGTTCATGCTACAAAACACATTTCATCTTTAGCTTTTAGCAGAAGGGTCATGGCCTAATCTAACTACAATATAAAGCTGATCCCAAATTAAAAAGCTTGGATATAAATCTCAATAGTACTTTAAGAAACATAACCCCAGAGGCTTGCCACGTTTTGCTGTGGGTTTAATATTTTCTTGGTAATTCTCAGCTTTGGTTTGTTATGTCAAATAATCACTTAGAATCTTTGGAAGTATAAATCAAAGGTTCAACACTGGTTTTGTATAGCTGTAACACATTCTTTCATGAACCTTTTAAATGGCCAGGCCTGAAGGTTATCTTTGGGAGAATAAAATTATGTCTTGAAGGCATAAAGAGAATACACTCTAAATTAACACTCTCAGTTTTACATCAATACGTGAACATTTATTCTAAATGCAGTGTTTTTTTTTATATATCTTTATATCAATAAAACATGGTTTGTTTGATGCGGTACTATGGGCTTTTGCTTAATATCTTCCACTCCACATTTTAGATTTTATTGGTTTCTCTTGTTGACAAATACTCTTTGTTAGAAAGCAGATGATGACTGCCACTGCTTTGGGTAGACACCATAAAAATGTACACACACAGCCTAAATATCAAGCAACATAACTTATATTGATACACAGAAACGAGAAAGCAACATCCTGTGAAGGTGGATGTCCGCATGTAAACCAGCTTTGGACCGTATTTAGATCAAAACATCGACAAGTGATTGAGTTTGTTCATGTTACTCTTTACAGCAGCTCTGTTCTACCAAACCTTTTGATTATTAAAGTGCTTAAGTGTTCCACTGAGCAGTGCTACTGAATAAGGGTTTTAATTCAAGTATTGATAGGTCGTTCAAATAAAATAACATCATAAAAGACAATCTACAATCAATATTTAAAGGACAGAGGAAGAGAGGTGTAAGTTACATAACTTGAGCTTAATGCAGAGTAAGACAAACGGGTGAGGAGGATCGACTTGAAACGTCCAGGGCAAGAACGTAGCGTAGTGAGATTCAGCACGTTTTCCATAAAGTGCAAGTTGACACTTTATAAAAAGGCTGTTTTATTCTGCCCTCTGAGACCTTTTGGTTGATTGTAAATGGGATTAAGTCCCTCTGTCCTGCAATAAAAAAGCTACAATACAGATCCCAGATGTTGCACTTTTCTATGAGTGCAACATCTTCAAAGTGCAAACATTACCCTTTAACAAATGTAATCTTGTAAATGTAAATGTAAAATTAAAATGCAACCAAAAAAAAACCTGACAGTGACAACAAAGCTATATAAGAAAATGTTTTAGAGAATTATAATATGGAAATGTGAAACGCAGCAATATTAAAAAGTGGAGTGAGACGTCACTCATACATGCAAGCCAGCTTTCGACAACAGTTGCAGTTTTAGTCATTTCATTCCCAGTCCCTATGGGTGAAATACTCCATGTTGTGTTATTATTTTTGTTTGTTTGTCTACGCCTTGAATATTATATGTCTAAGGTTTTTGGAAGCAGTTTTACAATTTTAGCTTCTTTTGTTTTATTTTGGCTTTTGCATGCTTCAGTTTCCTAGAGCTGTTGTTCTTCAGCGTCTTCACTGCAGATGGCAAGCGACTTAAATCATTTCTGCCATCCCATGGTAGCAAAACAGTGTTAGAGTCATTAAAGCGATTAGCTGTTTTATTTTGATCAAACTGTACCTTTAAAAAGCGTCGACCCTCTACAAATGATCTCCAAATTATATGAAATTGTTTCAAAAGTGTTCAAATGTCCCCTCAAAGTTACTTAATTTACTGCTGTTTATTGAGCTCATGCATTCAGAATATCAGAACTCGGGACAAGAAGTTTGACCTCCATGATGTTTTACAGAGAGACTTTACTCTGCATGACACTTGATACACCGAGAAACCATAAGAGTATCTACTGTGGCACGTTGAAGAGAGTAACTCAATAAAAGTAAAATGCTAAAAAATGTCCAATTTGCAACAAGAATAATCTGAAGCATTCAAATATATGTGACAGCACCAACAACAAAATCTATAAAAGTCCTCTGCAGTAAGCTTGGCTTACTATCAACATTTATAGGGTTTGTTTTTTGTTTTTTTTGCGGGAACATACCTGCTATGAGATGTGTGCGTATTGGAGTGTGTTTGTGTGCATGCCATGCATGCATAATGCAGTGATGATCTAAATGTGTGATATTCGACTGCCCCCCCTGATTATGCGTAAAGCTGTCCGCTGATCAGAATCACAGAATAGACACTCGCACAGATGCAAGCCTGGAGGGAAATCAAAGCCTCCCACACCTGCAGACCTGCTTTGACCCACAGACCACAGATGGGTGTCTCTCCTCCTTTCTTTCCACCTCCCTTCTACAATTCCCCTCCGTGTGTTTCTCTCTGTAAATATCTCTGGGTTGCCCAGACTCTCCTTCACCTTGCCCTAAATCTTTGATCATTGCAGATGAAAGTCTACAGGTAGAAGGCCATTAGTTTTGGATTTGATATCTGAGCATCTTTTATTAAGCGTGCCTGTTCCAAATGTTTTGGCCTTCGAGATGTGTTTACATCTGTGTTCTTTTTTGTTTTTGGCATGTCTATCTTTGTCTTACGGGACTATTGCTTCTAGAAAGCGTTTCTAGTGTTCCTCTTCATCCAGCAGTTGTTTTTTTCAGTTTGTCAATGTTAGCAAGTATTGCTCTAATCACTCTTTTGTAACCTGCTCAAAGTACCAATGTAAAGGCCCATTTCAGCAGTTTCAAAATGATTCCCGTTACTACCACTAAAAAGAGCCAACTCTTTAGTCTTTCTAATTATTTGTACACCTAAAGTGCCTTGTAAAAGTTTCATTTGCCATTTCCACATTTATTCACCAAACTCAATGTGTTTCAAATGGGATTTTATGTGATAGATTAACAGATAGCACTTAAATGTGAAGAGGACGATGCATAAGGCGTGCATTTCTTAACTTTTTGAAAAATCTGACAAGTGTGGCAGTCATCTGGACCTACCCGTTCTTACTCTGACTCTATTTTAATAATAACTTATTACATATATTTGTTCACCTATTTTTAAGGTTGCTCCATGTTTGTTCAGGTCATCCCAATAAGGAAAAATCTTCAGCAGCATATACATACACCAGACTTTATCAATATTTCCATCTATAATAAATGTTTTTATGTCACCGATAGGTGAAGTGTTTCTTATATAAACAGAATAACATTAAGGGAGTAGAGGACATCTTTTGATTAGTTTGTTAACATGTCTGTCTTGTCTAATTTACAGGAAAAAAAATCATTTCTTAAAATAATTGTCTGTAAACCATTTACTAAATGACTATATTTAACACTCAGACCAAAGTTAAGAGTCGGTTCATGATCCCTCAAAGACTCCACAGGTTAACAACCTTGTAAGTGGTTTTATTCAGACACAGATGTCTAATTTCAAATAGACGTTAAATTTAAATCAGAGAAGAAAGAGAAAGAGAGTGAAAGGCAGACGCTGAACTGTGCCTTGGGTATATTGCTGGCTCTGTCTGTCTCCTCCAGTCAGCCTTGGTTTGGTAGGAGGCCAGACCTCAGAGACCTTCAGCATGTGTGCCCGATTTCCACAAATGGAATCAGAAAGTGTGAGAGCTTCTACAAACAAGTGTCCAATTACCCCTGGGCAAAATCCAATACTTCACATTTTTATTTATTGCATCTTGATTTGTAGCTTTTTACACATATCGGCGGTAAAGTTTTACATTCTTAGCGTAGACTCTAAGGAGTAATTTACCTTTGTATGCTGTATTCATTTAGAACATCTGCTTTTCCTCCCCACTCATCCAGATTGGTTCATTCTTCATGATCAACCTGTGCCTGGTGGTCATCGCCACCCAATTCTCAGAGACCAAACAGCGGGAGCACCAGCTGATGCAGGAGCAAAGAGCGCAGTGCCTGTCCTCTTCCACCTTAGCCAGCATGGCTGAGCCAGGAGACTGCTACGAAGAGCTCTTCCAGCTGGTCTGTCACGTCCTTCGCAAGGCCAAGAGGAGATCAGCAGCTCTCTACTACACTCTGAGAGGCAAGCCCGTTCCGGCGAGTGTAGGCAGGGGCAACAGGCGAGGGGGAGGGAATGTCAACGGAGATCGGCATCATTTGAGGCACCAAAGATGTGAGTAAGAGGCAAATTAGACATTAAATGAGAAATTAAGTCTGGCAGATTAACATGCAAACTGTTCAAGACGGTGTTCATGATTAGACTTGTGTTGTTGTTGCTTCCCTGCAGCACCCAAATGTCCACACCATGGCAAACAGAACCATGACTCCCAAGCTCAGGCTAACTCCATCAGCCTGACTGTCCAGAGCCCAGAGGAGTGCCCTATCTGTTTGAAAGAAGGTTCGAGGTCCGCGGGACAGGAGAACGGGGAAGAAAACGAAGAGGACGCCGTGAAGGAAACAGACAAAGAGGAGAACCACTTAGAGGAGAAGAAAAACGAGGAAAGGAGGCGAAGGAGGACGTGTTTTGGACGTTGTAGGGGCCTTTGGAAGGATATGAGAAGGAAACTTTGGGGTATTGTGGAGAGCAAGTACTTCAGCAGGGGCATTATGATTGCAATTCTTATCAACACCATCAGCATGGGCATCGAACACCACAACCAGGTAAGATGATCAATCTCACTATCTCACTTTAAAATGAGGAACATGTGGTGAGGTGGATATGTTTGGAGCTAAGCCTCAGTTAGCTTGTTAAATGTTAAAAATCATGACTGTTCTGTTAGAAAAATCTCTTTTCACTCCAAACACTTTTACACACCAGCACACAACAGGTCAAATATCTGTCAAGGAAGTTGGTGGAAGCAGGATGATTTAGATTTTTGTGAGAACATCTGGCAGCTGAAGCTTAATTGAAATACTGTATAGTATCATCAGGGCTGGATTTGAATAAAATCGGCCCTGCTACCTTTTGCCATGACAGCGCACCATGGCCATTATACCTGAAGGCTCAAGACATATCATAGGATATATGTGCTTATTGTGCTGTTTCAGAAGTTACAATAAAGTGCAGCAGCCTACAATTAAAAACATGTTAAAAAATGGATATACTCTTCACCTACTGCACAATTTCATCCCGGGAAAGACGACCACAATGTCACAATTCCCATCTTGAAGTGGAAATGGATGTCAAAGAAACACTGTATTTTCGTGTTTTATGAAAAATAGTTTTTTATACAAATACAGAATTATACCCATAGTAAGACCATAACAGTCTATTCCTCAGGAGCTCCTCATTAAAGTGGTGCCTTAAAGTAAAAGTTGAGGACCACAACCCTAATTAATCTGGAAAATATTGTAACAGATTAGTGTTCTCGCTTTGCTCAGAATAAAAGCATATTCTGTACACCACCACACATCCTCAATCCTTCAATGTTCGATCCATTTCGCACTGTTGTAATTGTCAAGACGACGCTCTTATTTATTTGTGCACTTACTCCAAAAGCTCTGAGCCAGCAGAGATAGTGATTGTTTTGGAACACTGCATTCAATTATTTAGATTGGCATACAGCACTACGGTGTCAACAGAGTGCGTTGGCGTGATCATTTTTCACTCCCCTCTCACTCCGACGAGTCACAGAGAGAAATATCGCAACGGCAGATGAGATTCCGACAGATGAGCGTGGGCGTAGATCATAAGTGCCACACAGTTTCTTGACAGAGGTATAAACATTTAGCCCAACAGCAGACAAAACATAGCCGGCTCTTTAACATCGGCCCTGTCTGTTCAGAGGCGAACGAAGCAGGTGTCGGCGAGGGAGAGTAGAAAACGCCTGCCAAGGACACACATGCACTTGCAAACACTTTTTTTTTGTCCAGTCTGTGTGAGGCCAAACAAAATATCTTTTTTCATACTTGCGCAAAAGCACCAACAGAAACACATCCAAGCAAAAACTCACAAGCTGTTACATAAGACAGCTTGATTCCTCTTTCTTTTCCTCTCCAGATCAGATGATTCTTCTCCCTTTTTTGTCCCCCTAATATTATTTCCACCCAACTCTCCTTATCCCCCCCCATTAAACTACTTAGTGTGTCTTTCCTTTCCACCTTTTCTATGGCTGCCTTTCTTCCTTCCTACCATCCTTCCTGTTTTACCTCAAGTGTTGCATCTACTCTCTGACTCTATTTTTTTCTTTTTACCTCCCTTGATTTCACCCGCTGCCTCCCCACTTTTTCCTCTGTCATCCACCCACTCACTCTCTGACAGTGTACAGAGTAGTTGCTTTCTGTTTCTCTCATCTCTGACGACTCTAAAAATAAACGAGGGGTTGGTTGGGGAAGTGGGGGGAGACAAGCGAGTAGACGGGGGAAAGAGGAGGAAGGAGGCCTCCAAGGTGCAAAGGCAAGCAGAAGTCACACAACAGTTTTCAGCTCTGTTCCTGGTGAGAATCTGGGATTTTTTTTTTTTTTTTTGAACAAGTGTGGGCTTTTCAAAGCAAAGAAGCCCACATTGATGTTTGGACACACACGTCTTTATTGCTTTTTTGAGTATCTTCTGCATTTTTCTGCCTCCACAGGTTTTTTGCAGGTTGACAGAAAAGTATTCATTTAAGTGTTGGGTTATTTCTCTGTGTGAAAAGCACATTGCCTCCTGAACCAATCCCAGCTAGAGGAATACCAAAGAGCAAAAACCTTATGATTGATATATGTTTGCCTGTGAGTTTTATTGGCAATTTCAAATTCTTCATAGGAAAGTAATTGGCCCTTAAATCAGATCATTGGTTGAAAGCGACAACTGCTGTTAAGTATTTGGTGTAAATTGGGAATGAGTCTTTTCCGTGGCAATAGGGGAATTCTGGTCCGCCGTTGGTTTTATTTTAGCAATGTATCATAATAAAAGATACATTGCTTTTGTTAGAAATTCATAGCAACTTTAAAGTATTTTTTTAATTTATTTATTTATTACAGTGTAACCTTTTAAAGGCTTATTTTATGCATGACGCAGTTGGTAGCACTGTTTCTTTCAGTGAGAAGGTCCTCGGTTCTACTCTCAGTCTGGGGTCTATCTGCGTTCTGCATTTTCACGTTCTTCTTGCTTATGCGTGGGTTTTGTCTCTGGGTACTCCAGTTTCCTCCCTTCAGTCCAAAATCATGACTGATGGGTTAAACATATACCCCAACATGGTCCATTTTGGACCATTTGTGTATCTCTGTGTTGCCCTGTTGGCCGGATGAAAATAAAACCATACGAATGGATGTACCTACCTAAGGAGGATGAATGGTCAAGCTCACGTAAACATTGTAGAACAGCTTGACACTGAGTTAAGCAATGGAAGGTAATAAGGCAAGGAAAAAAAGGATACTGTACAAAGGAGTTGGGCAAAAGCCTGAAGGGGGAGTGATGATGGCATTTTGTCTGAGTTAAGCTGTGATGTCAAGAGTCATGATAGGTATGTCAATAGCAATAAATCCCCCATCCTGTGCTGGTGTTAAGGATGAGTAAGGAAACTCTGGATATCTGTCTAGGCTAGAGCAGGTGCAATGCAATAAAAATTGCATTTGTGTGTCTGTTTACCTCCTTATTACTGCCGCGTCTGATCAGGTGGCGTTATTGTATCTGTGGATTTTCCTTTTTACAACGCTGGATGTTTAGCAATAAGGAGTATTTTCTTTTAATCCCTGCTTAACTTGTGTTTTTTTATGTTTTTTTTTCCTTTTTACCTTTTCTCCTTACTTATCCTGTCTTTATCTGCACCACCATCTACTGTCTTCTCCTCATCTCCCTTCCTCTAAATTCACTCTGTTCCTTTCCTGTTCTCTTTCTACTGATCGACAGGATGATATCGATTGGGAAGAGATGGGTCAGCCTGATAATGAGACTCAGAAAAAGGAGAGAGGAAAAAAAGGGATGGAAGTACTGGGGGAATGGAGATAGATTGGAGGCAGAAGCGGATTAGAGACGGGGAGGGCCGAGAATGTGTTTCTCTGACATGGTTTGCTAACTTTGGCAGGGCTCTGCTGGCTGGTTTTTCTTTTTTTTTTGTTCTTCTGCTGGCTTTGAAACTGAAAATTCACAGGGGGTATCAGTGAAAGCATCTGATCCATATTGTGCAAACACAACATTCAGTCTTATGCACAATACACTGGGATAAAGTGTGTCTAGTCATGCACAGTCACATACAAATGGAAATAAACCCTGCCTTGTGTATTTCAGTGTTTGCTACTTATGCAGTGCAGTTCTCACACAGTGCCCTACGAAAGTATTCGCACCTTTTGAGTCTTTCAGCATCTGTTATAACACTCCACATATTGTATTTTATTGGAATTTTCTGCGATAAACCCACATAAATTAGTGTGTCATTTATATGTAAAAAAGGTTGCATGTTTTCAAAATAAAATAAAATAAAAAGTGCAATCGTGTGTTCAGGCTCCAGTCAGTGCTCTAAAAAGCTGCCTTTCTTTGGCAGCAAATGCATCTGCACGTTTTTTTGGGTATCCCTCAAACACATTTGGATACCCTAGAGACTAAAATCTCATCCAAAATTGGATGAAGAGTGTCTAACCAGCAACTTTCAGGTCTTGACAGATTCATAAATTTGCATTAAGCCCTCCTGTGAGACTTCTTACAACCACTTTTTTACTGCAGATGCTGAGTTTCTTCCCCACTCACCAAACGTAGTCAGACTGGAAGGGAAACATTTGTGGACAGCAAATTCAAGACGTTCTAAAAAGCTCCTCGATTTATTTATGTTTTGAATATTGTCTAAGGCATTCTAGCAAATGCATCCGCTCTAATTTAAAAAATGGCATTGTAGCTCTAGCTGTAGGTTTTGTCTTTTGCGCGATTCGTCCTTCTTCCCATCTCTTCTGATCAAATTCCCTGGCACTTCTGAAAGAAAGCATCTTTAATGTTGGTTCAAACTGTTTTTCGTGTAGAACAGAACGTTTAATTTAGACATCATCTGACCAGAAAACCTTCTTGGACATCATTGTTGTTTCCTCCGTGTGGTCTTTGATCAGCTTTAAAATGGATTTCTCATGACTTTTTCTCTGAACAAAGGATTTATTCAATTTTTGGAGGTTTGTCAACAGATTCTCTCGCCTGAGTTGTCGATATCATCAGCTGGCCCAGAGTTAAAATGGAGTAATTGACAGCTTCCCTGATTAATGGTCTTTTTCCTCAGCCTGTCAGTTTAGTTGGACATCCGTGTTTTGCTGGATGCACGACTGATTTGACAGTGCAGAGTGAGATGTTGAAAACTCTGAATATCTCCAAACTTACCTCCCTTCTGTCTTCTTGTTGGCTTTTGTGATCATGTCTCTTTACTAATATCCTTTTCATAGAGTAGCTCTTTTAGTTTAAATTTCCAAAATGATATATTGAAGTTTATGGTTGCAATGACAACAAAAAAAAAGAAAAAGAAAAAATCACAAATTATAAAAGATTTTGTAAGGCACTGTAATTATCTCTCCCGTTTGGTGTGTCTTATACATCTAATGCAACATGAAAAACATCCTCTTCATTCTTTACTTTTTGTTGAACATTTTTGATTCCATCCTCCCTACTGACTTGTTATTTTTTGACTTTGTCTTTTTATGTTTTTGTGTCCCTGCGCTGTGTCTGTGTCCACCAAGCCTGAGGAGCTGACCAATGTCCTGGAAATCTGTAACATTGTCTTCACCAGCATGTTTACCCTGGAGATGATCCTAAAGCTCACAGCTTTTGGCTTTTTTGAGTACTTGAGGAACCCATATAACATCTTCGATGGCATTATTGTCATCATCAGGTCGGTAATTCATCATAATGAAGGAAAAGTGTTGGACAAACATGTAATGTATGATGATGTTGCACGTCTGATGTGGATCTACATTCAAGTGACGACTATCATTACAGAAATTGTACATTTTTGCCTTATTCTATTATGAAGTTGAGTTGAATGGAACAAATGTATAATTAAAACGAATGTGAATTTTAAAAAAAAATATCAGATTTTCTGCATTTAATTACAATTTCACAGAGTTACCAGTTACCAGTTGTCTTTATTTCTCCATGTCATCCCATGCTCTCTAATTGCGCACACTTTCTGCAACACAAATTCCAGTGTGTGTGAGATCATTGGTCAGGCAGATGGTGGTCTGTCAGTGCTGAGGACGTTCAGGCTGCTGAGGGTCATTAAGCTGGTGAGGTTCATGCCTGCACTGAGAAGGCAGCTTGTGGTCCTGATGAAGACCATGGACAACGTGGCCACCTTCTGCATGCTGCTCATGCTCTTCATATTCATCTTCAGGTAATCTTATCACTTCTTTTTGGAATTTGACAAGGAAGAAAATCTACATTTTACCCATACAAGCTGTCAAACTAACATCAAAAGCATGTGTCTTCTATTCACAAATATGTTGAATGTTTCTCCCAAACAATATGTGTAACATTTGCTGTAGGTTTAACAGTTTGAGACTGAAAATGTTTTTTTTTTCCATCATCACTGCAAACCATTAAATACAAAATATCTAAAGTGCTGTCCATCACTGGTTCAGTAAGCATTATTTTGATTTTAGTAGTCTAATCTTGAAATTGTTATAGGTGCTACCACATTTGTCAGAGTAGTTTAAACATTTGTTTCCCTAAGAACAGTGTAATTTGAATGTTTTTTTTTCTTTGTTTTTAACAACAAAAAAAGTGTTATTTTTTGTTCATGGAATAATAACTTCAATTATGTTTTCTGAAGCAAGAACTAAATGGAACAATTGAAAATGTACTTTTCTCAAATCCACACAAATGTATCATTTCATCCTCATATATAGATATAATCCACTCAAGCTGGTACTTGGGTAAATGTCTGCTTGCACCAGCATGCTTGTTGTAGTCATGGATAATCTTCCTTTAATAAACAGCGTATTTTGTGCATATTCAGTTGTTCATAAAAACAATCTTGTTTTGCTGCAGTATCTTGGGGATGCATATTTTTGGCTGTAAGTTCAGTTTGAAGACAGAGGCAGGAGATACGGTCCCTGACAGAAAGAACTTTGACTCCTTGCTTTGGGCTATCGTCACTGTGTTTCAGGTACAAGTAGTTTAAACTCACAAATTCATACCGAGCAAACAAAGGGCCTAAAATGCTTTTCACTCTGCTTGCGTCTGCTTTAGATTCTAACTCAGGAGGACTGGAACATGGTTCTCTACAACGGCATGGCGTCCACCTCTCCCTGCGCTGCTCTTTACTTTGTCGCCCTTATGACATTTGGAAACTACGTGCTCTTCAATTTACTCGTCGCCATCTTGGTCGAAGGTTTTCAGGCAGAGGTAATCACAGAGTCAAACCGTGCATTAAACGCAATACGACAAAAGAAATAAGATGTTGTGTTTTCGAAACTGCATGTTTTGTGTTCTTCTAAAAGCCTCCACTTTACGTGTCCTTTGTCTCTTCTTCCTCCGACAGGGCGACGCAAATCGCTCCTATTCGGATGACGACAGGTCCTCCTGTAATTTTGACGAAAGTGATAAGCAAAAAGACTCCCTTCACCTCTCAGGTGCAATGTCTCTGACTATTTAGCAGAGTTTTTTCACTGCTGTTACAACTTGTTTACTAAAGAAAAAAGGATGGGAAGTATTTTAGAAACTATATTGTAAGAACTTCATAGAGAAAAACACCTCGTCTTCTTTAATTGGTCAGAATTTTATAATTTTTTATACTTGAAACTGTACAGCAGTTCTTCTGAAACTTCAATATCATCCTAAAATAAACACATTTTTGTTCAATCTATTTATTTACTTGTTTAATTAGTTTCTAGATAATCATATTGTTATTATAAGGTGTACTGTCACAACAGTGCTTGCTGTGAGGTCGAGGTAAAATCCGTACAGTTTTCACAAGAAAGGCTTGCTAAGCACCTTCACCAGACTAAAGATGTAAGCTTAATAAACTTTATGGATTGCAAACTACATTTCAGTTCTAGCATTCTCTCTGCATATCCCTTCATAGTTGCTGAAAAGGCAGGAATGAACCAGCGATGGACTGCAGTGCAGAGCGGCATTTAGCAGCACATTAGGGAGCCGTCTGATGGTGTCTGATCACCGTTTCCCGGAGTTCAAGTGTACCTTTTTAAATGTCACTGTTGGTGGAAGAAAAGCACATTTGAATTGTTTTTTAAAGACCAATTTCTCCCAAAGACACGTTCAGCAATGGATAAACCACTGGCAGATATCCCTTTGTTTCACTGTTATGAGTTTCTTTCTGCCTTCTGAGAGTCAATTTATTGTGAATTAAATCCTCCTCTGCCCCTTGGAGGTGGCAGTAACATTGTTTTGGGACATTTATTGTATACAGTGATGCGGAGGCCTCTGCTTTCATAGCAGCAGCAGACAAAGCATAAACAAAGAAAGGCAAGGGATGTATTTAATGCTCCTCGTTTCTCCTTTTGACAGTTTCTTTCCACTCATCTGTCTTATTTTTTACTTTACCTCCACTTAACACTCCTGTTGATTTCCTTTGTTTGCCTCCTGCACTTTTCCTCCTGTCTTCTGCAGACCCAAAGATCTGCACCCTGACCCCTAATGGACACCTGGACATGTCATTGTTGCCTGCTGGTCTGTTTCCAGGAGAGAAGTTGACCTTTGCACTCGGCTCCAGAAAGAACAGTGTTATTTCTCTGGGCAGAGCTGACCTGGAGAGGAGGGCTGCGGTAAGTGGAAAAGGTTGTAAACGTAAACTTTAACCACATTAGCTCCTGACCAAATAACAATGTATGTGCTATGTAGAATAGTTAGTTCTTGAGACTCTCGAGACTCTCGGCGTCGTTTATCAAACCTGGCACAGATTTGGGTAAAAAATGACTACATGGCAAGTTCCAAATATGATTCATGAAACTGTGTATGCTGGCCAGTTGCAGTGTATGATCAGTGGTGTTGATGTAGTAGCTGGAAACAATCACCCAGTAATGCAACATTCTTGTTTATTTTCAACATGGATGAACAAAAGAGAAAAAAAAAATCTAAATTTTTCTCCGATGTTAAAGAGACAGAAGATTTTTAACAAGTTTAAAGAAGCATCTAAAACGCAAACCAAATTTGTCTTTGAAAATATGCAATGTCTAATTATATATCTATCTATCTATCTTTCTTTCTAAATTGCCGATCAGTGTTTATCTTTGATAAACAGAGGCCAGTGAGAGGATATTTTTTGAAATTGTACCCTTAGAAATTTATAATAAATTTTCCTTTATCAGTATCCAGGTCGAGGTTACCACAACTGGGGCCGACCGCTGCCTCCCCAGCCTCACCCCCTGTGGGCCCGTCGCTCCAGCTGGAGCAGCCTTGGGGGCCGACCCTGCTCCTCCTCGTCTCCCTCTGCCAGCCCGGCCTTCACGCCTACGTCTGCAAGGCCCTTTTACGGCTATGGTCTCGGGGGTCTCGGAGGTGTGGTAGGGGGAAGCCTCCGTATTCGCGGCCCTCGCGCCTCCTCGTCTCCCCACCATCACCATCACATCCAACCGGATGAAGAGGAGTCCCTCCTCTCTCCGCCTGCTGCCGCTCCTCATTGTCTTCAGCTGCCGCATCCGAAGCTCCACGACTATTTCGCACCTCGTAGGGATCGCAGAGCTCTCTCTCTGGAGCTCCCCCACATGCTCCAGTCTCCGGCTGGGAACCCACAGCAACATCATGCTCTCCCTCCCGTGAAACTCCATGCTCACCACAGGAAGAAGAGCCTTTCTGGAGGGCTTGTGATCAGCACCGGCGGGGACTTTGAGGGAATCCACCAGGACTGCAACGGGAAGACGCCGCTGTCGCACCTGCTCCTCCCACCCTCAAGGCGGCAGCCGGAGCAGACCGGAGGGGTGAACCTCCAGAGCCACCTGATGACGGATGTCTTCCCCCAGGTCAACACACGCAGCAAGGACAGGGAGGACCTGGATGATGACATTGAATATGTGAGTTAGTGTTTGTTTGCGTGGAAAGGCAAAAGAGCCTAAATGTTTGTTTCATTTAAGAAAAGTGATATTCAACTGCAACTCCACACAGACAGACAGCAACTTAGAGGAAATGAGTAGTAGGACTTGAAGTAAGTAGTCTGTTAACTCCAAAGAGCTGGATTTTGAAAACACTGTTATGGTTTAGTCGACTATGTCTGATTTTTCTCAACTTTCCAAGTGAATTCGCTCACAGTCGATTGTCACGCGTTGGAGTTTATTTATTATTTTTTCCATTAGTAAGCAAGTTAGTGTATGAGCAAAACAAGGTTAATTGGGAAGGACTATTTAGAAAGCATCTGAGAAGAACTGTACAGATGGTAACGTTGAAAGATGTCCAAGTCGTTGCCACATTAATGTTTCACTTGCGTGAATAATTTAAAAAATGCAGCCTAAACAGGCTCTTTCTATGAAGCTTTGTGTTTTTGTAGCTGTGTATTTGTGTGCACATTTGTGAGCTCTGATCTAAATGTTTGTTGCAGAGCTTATGCTTCCGAATCCAGAAGATGTTGGAGGCATACAGACCAGACTGGTGTGAGACGAGAGAAGACTGGTCCATCTTTCTCTTCTCCCCGCAGAACAAGTGAGTTTATTCTATCTTTCTGTTTTAGGATTTATGGATAGCGACAATGCTTATTGCTCATTAGTGAGTTTGTTCACAGGTTTCACTCCTAATGCCCTTAACTTTAGAAATAATAATGAAAATCATACCTTTTCAGAAAACATAAGAATATTTTAGATAAACAGCATGTGTTGTCATTTTCTGGAAAATGAGATGGTATAGTTCAAGCATAAAGTTGCTAAACTTAGCTTAAGTAATAGATTTCATTCTCCCAGAGTGCCTATGGTGCCCCCTTTGCAATGCCACCCTGAGCAGTGAACCACAAGGCCCCAATAAAAAGTCACCAGTCAACAAAAATGGATGATGTACCTTTAGTATTTAGGTCAAGTTGATTTGGAAATTTTTCACAATTGCTCCAAATTTTTACAAAATGTTTATATATTTTGGAATGTTATTATTAATAATAAATATAATCTAAAACGATCACATTTCTCTACCACTTGTTTTGTTTTTGATTGAGAATAAACATGCCAAAAGAACAGAAAAAACTAAATAATTGTCTTGTCCAGTTTTTACCAACAGCAGACTGGACTGCAGCCTCACAAGACACGTCATTGTGATTTGCATCACCTTACAGTGATAAGCTAAAATCTGCATTCAAGCCATTATACTGAGACGAGTTAATTATTTTTTTATTTAAAAATAAATAAACATTGAAAACTCTAAACAATAAATATCGTTTTTCCTCATTTTTATATTCCTGTCATCTGTTCTGATAAGCACTTCAGTGAAAATATTTAATTGCTTTTTGGCAGTGAGCGTTGTCACATGCTCACTTTTCATGTGAAAGCAGATTCACTGTTCATACTGAACGTCCCATTTCCTTCTGCTGTCAGCCCTTCCCCCTCCCTTTTCCCTGTGCGTTTCTCTCAGATCCCTCAACTCCGTTCTCCCTCTGTACTCAGAGTTCCTGGGATTCTGGGAGTGCCGTTAAAGTAATTTGTTTTGAATTAGAAGCTACGTAAACAGGGCCTGAATGAGACTATTTACTCACTGAGATGTGAAGAAGCTACCATGCAAACGCGGGAGCCTGTTCCAGTTTGATTGGATGGAAGTTGCAGATGAGCTCAGGCGCAGTGTTAGGACAATAACTGTCTGCGATGCCTTTTTGTTAAAACAAACATTCTGCATCTTGTTTTCTCCTGTCAGGTTCAGACAGATGTGCCAGTCCATCATCGCCCATAAGCTGTTTGACTATGTTGTGTTGGCCTTCATCTTCTCCAACTGTATCACAGTGGCTCTTGAGAGGCCAAAGATCCTTCAAGGCAGCTTGGTAAATCCATGTGAAATGTGTGTCAATGCAGTTTTTCCATGTTAAAACAGTCGTACCCTTTGAACAACGTTTTGCTTTTCAAATCACTAGAAAACAGCCAACTTAAGAGTTTATATATATCTATATCTATATATAGATAGATATCTATATATAGATATAGATATATATAATTTTGTTGGAACAACACAAAGGAGTGAAATATAAAATGAGGGTTTTCTTACAAAAAATGAAAAAGAAATCTGTCAAGAGAGGCATACATGTACGTTAGTCAGATACCCATCAATAAAATCCAGTGCCATCACCTGCTTTCAGAAAACCTGATTGGTAATAAGAAAAATATCCACTGTGTCCAATTTAATCTTATCACAAATCCAGCTAGTCTGTGCAGGCCTCAGAGGAAAATCAGTGAACAAACATCTTCATGAAGACTATTGAGATAGGTAAAAGATTAAGTTGTCCAGAAGCAGGATCTTCTGGAAAGATCTTTACTTTCCAAAAGAAAGTAAGATAAAACGAAAGGTTTACGTAATACAGCTGAAAACTTTTCCTTTTTCCACCTAACCACTCAAGAGAGAAACTCTGGAGGATTTATAAACATCTAGAGCTCAGATGGGAGAATCTGTTTTAAAAAGAGGATTTTTTTTTTTTCTCATGCACTCCTCAAATCTAGTTTTGGTGGAAGAGTGGATAGAAAGAGAGCCATTATTGTGAAGGCCATAAGAACATGTGGCATGAACAGAGATGGAGCTGTTTTGCAAAGAGAGAATTGCCAAAATTGTCTGTGTGTTAATATGCAAATCCAGCAGACACAAAGCCCAGAAGACTTGTGTAAAAGCTTTATTTGAACAGAAAGATTATTCTTAAAACTGCTCAATGCACACTCTGACGATTTTTCTTTCTTCCGGTATTACATATTTTGCGATACGTCCTATAAAAGACCAATAGAGGATGTTAATATTTTTGCAAGGAGCTCTGTGTGCTAAGTTGAGGCTGCTCGTGAATGCTCCTGTTTTTTTTTTATCTTGCTTTGTAGCAGCGTCTTCCTATGACATATTGAAAGTTATCCTCTAATAGGTGCTGCAAAGACACTTTAAAACTCCTGATTGGCCCATTTGGTGCTTCTGACACTTGACTCTCTTTATTTCTCTCTTTTCTGCTCATACAGGAAAGAGTCTTTCTCACCATTTCCAACTACATCTTTACTGCCATCTTTGTGGGCGAGATGACTCTCAAGGTAACATTTTACAGCTTGTCTCTCTTTACTGCCAGCGCAGGCTCCAAAGAGATGTCTTCGTTGTTTGCCTGTTTCAATTGACTTGCCTTCAGTTCTCACACTGAACATTCTGTTTCCTTCTTTTTTTTTCTTTTCCTGCCACTTCCCAGGTTCTTCTGGGGGAAAAAAAGTAGTTATGGAATGACCTTAATTAGTGGCTGATCTACTCCTATACATATTCCCCTACTTGCTGCATTTCTCTCTCTTCATTTTCTCTCCAATTCTATGGTTTAACTTCTCTGGGGTCTAAGTAGTCATTTTTGTAATTCTCAATCTGTTTGTTTCTCTGTTTTTTTTTTCATTCTTCTCCCTCACTCTTTCGTTCCCATCCTCTGTTTTCTTTGAAGAAGTGTCTGGAATAAGTGGGCCATCAATTATGTACTGCCGCAATCAATTATTAACCAATCTGAGCCTGTCAAGGAGCCGCAGACTTGTCAGCCCCCTGGCCAAGCGGTACAAGTCTCCCTTTGAGCCTGTGTGTATCTCCAGAACGTGTGTCAATGCTCTTGTTTGTGTAACATCAATCTCTCCATAGGATTCTATCATCTGTTTGAATGCTGCATACAAGATGGAGCCAAAAAAAAAAGAAAAAGAAGAGAGGAAGGGGAGGGGAAGGAAACAAAAATATGACACAGTAGGAGAAATGGTCAGCAATCTGAAGCATCTTCAGGCAAAATATTGGAGTTACAAAAAATATGTTTGATGTATAATGCAATGCAATTTTTTTTGTATGGTTTCTGCAGACCATACAAATCAAAAGAGATGCAGTGCTATGCAAAAGTATTGAGTCACTTCTCATTCCATTATAAGTGGCTTCTGAGAATTCAGAGTTTCTTGTATAGTCCTATCCGAACAAGTTTGCTCTGAAGGTATTTCTTTGGACTTTATCAGGACTGGTATTCTCCAGTTTCAGATGAATGTTTGTTTCTCTGTTTGTTTGTAACATTCAAACATAAAAAAAAGCTTTTTAAAATCAGTCAAAACTACAAAGACTAAGAGATTTCTATTTATTCAGTTCACTTTTTCTTTTTAGGATTTAAATCAGTTAAGACTTTTGGCATTCGGACTTTGGATGTTTCCCACGGACTGATCTTTCAATCATGTTGATGTTTGCACAGAACCCTTTCATGATCTCTCAAAGCTTTGCTGAACACTTGGCAAATAGCTTCAAATGTCAGCGGCAGATTTTTGCGTAAGCAGAAACGATGCTCCCACTTCTACCATGCGAGATTCAGCATCCATCTGCGTGATTCTAAACTCTAATGTTTGCTCAACATCTGTGCGTCGGTCTCATCTCATGTTGCACAGAAGGCAAAGATAAAAGCTTTAGCTTTGGTGTCTCACTTCAGCTGTGAACTTTGTTTTCGAGATCAGTGATGGTGACAGTCATTATTACTTGCAGGTGCCAGATGTTTGCTGCTTTCTACCACGTTTTCCAGGACCGTTTCTCTACCTACAGTATGCGACAGACTAAGTCTGCTTCTCTACATGTGTAGAACTTGTCCTGCATTCACTGCTCCTCTCACTATTGTGGAATGAATGTCTTTTTTTTCTGTTCCTGCTATTCAGTCTGAAGCAAACAATCTACCACTTTCCATTTGTGTTCAAGCTGCCCCAATATACCAAGTACATATTCTCATGATATTGCTTTGCCGCCTTTCTGTTCAGGTGGTTTCCATGGGACTGTATATGGGTGAACAGGCTTATCTGCGGAGCAGCTGGAACGTTCTGGATGGATTCCTGGTTTTTGTGTCGTTGATTGATATTGTTGTGTCCATGGCGGGAGGGGCAAAAATCTTGGGCGTGCTCAGAGTACTGAGATTGCTCCGAACGCTGCGTCCCCTCAGGTATGCATTAAGTCCTTGGACATAATAAATGCATCGTGTATTTTTAGAATGCATTAAAACATTGTGCTCGTCTTAAAGCTGCGGTAAATAACGCTTACGAAAAATATGTTTTTACGTCATTATGGCATAATGACAGTATGATATGAGACACATAATTTGTGAAAAATGGAGATGCACTGATTGGTGTACATGGGGATGACTGGCAGTGCTAAGACATTCCTCCTAGCTCTGATTGGTTGGTTTTGAGCATTGTATTTCTGTAGGTGGCACTAGGACCACACAATAAAAGGAGAGAAACTTGATTTTTCTACTATTATTATTTCACAGCTCATCTGTCTGATATTATCCTGTTACAATAGCAACATATATATTTTTACATACTGCAGCTTTAAGGTAGATCTACTGTGTGTTTTGGTGTGTTTCATTTGATTGAAATAGGCAATTTGCCAAACATATTCAGTTTAATGGTGATTCACTAAAAGGAGCAGTACAACATGGTTCACCTAATCTGCTTTATTTGACTTTAATGTTCATAGCTTAAAAAATATTTAACAAACCGATTTACAATTAAACTAATGATTGAACACAATCCATTACTACAAGCTTCCAATACCTGTTTATTAAGACGTATCTAATAACATCTGAATACATATCAATGTCTGATTGAAAACACAGAGTTACAAACATGCATATAATTAATTAAATTACCTGTTGAGTCATACAGCATGTGCATCTAAAATCTGTTTGTGTCAGTCTACTTAAAACATGGCACTGATGTGAAATCTGATTTCACCATGTAGTTATTTTTTTCATAATTCATGCAATATTTCAGCTCATTGGTGCAAATACAGAAGTAGTAGCACAAAACATACATGCATTATTACATCATATTAAATATTACTGTAATATCTCTTTAGAGTGATAAGCAGAGCTCCAGGGCTGAAGCTGGTGGTGGAGACGCTCATCACTTCCCTCAAGCCTATCGGCAACATCGTCCTCATCTGTTGTGCTTTCTTTATCATCTTTGGTATCCTTGGCGTACAGGTGGGCAACCGGGTCTTCTACTCAGACCCTTATGTTGTTTAAGATCATTGATGAAATCATTATTGGTAACAATATCATCTGTTTGTGTTAAAAGCAGATTATATCACTGCAGGCTTAATATTTCATTGTGAAGCAGCTTTAATTCCCTAGTGTTTTTCTCTCAATACTGTCTTCCTTCTTTTGTACATCACTTTTTGCTGTTGAGTTTCTCAGCCAGCTCATTATTTTATCTCATTAGAGTGACACCCAATGGCTTATTTTTCTTTCTGGAATACATAATAAGATGGCATCAAAAGGCTTTTTTTTATCTTTATCTTGCAGCTTTTTAAAGGCAAATTTTTCTACTGTCTCGGCCCTGATGTCAAAAACATCACCAACAAGTCAGATTGTCTGGACAAAAAGTACAAGTGGGTCCACCATAAGTACAATTTTGATAATTTAGGGCAGGTGGGTATCATATGTATTATTATTATTATTTTAATTTTACAAATAGAATTAATAATTAATGAATTAAAAACTGTAAAAAAATAAAAAGAATAATAATCTCCATTAACCTTTTATCCAAGGCTCTGATGTCACTGTTCGTACTTGCCTCCAAAGACGGCTGGGTAAATATCATGTACCACGGCCTGGATGCAGTTGGTGTTGACCAACAGGTATTTTCATATTAATTGTTTTTATGTAAAATAAAAAAATCTACCTCTTTTCTGATTACTATTATGTCTTCCTTTTTTTTCCCCATCCAATCTGCCTACATTAAATCATTCCACCACTCCGACTGCTGCAGCCGATAACCAACAACAACCCATGGATGCTCCTGTATTTCATTTCCTTCCTCCTCATCGTCAGCTTCTTCGTCCTCAACATGTTCGTCGGCGTGGTGGTGGAAAACTTCCACAAGTGTCGCCAGCATCAGGAAGTGGAGGAGGCCAAGAGACGCGAGGAGAAGCGACAACGGCGGATGGAAAAAAAGAGGAGGAGTAAGTGAGATGACTGAGTGGAATAAGCAGTCAAGACAGACGGCGACAACTGATAACCAGAGGTTAAATGGTTAGAGAGCATTGAATGGAAGTGGTTTTGTGTTAGCAAAATCTAATTTCCTTTGCCTTGCTAAAATTATTTTTCTTCTTCTTCTTGAACTTTTCCACATTTTATCAAATTACAGTTTGACTTGATTGCATTTTACTGGGATTTTATTTGATTAACAAACAGCAGATTGGTTCCAATCAAAGCAGCACACATGCTAATGGTAACAAAATGATTCATGTGCTGCTTGGTTTGCACTGTGACATGAAATCCCAATGAAATATATGACTTTTTAACTAGGAGAATTATTGGGGTTTTTTTGTCTGCTCATTTCATTGTTGGTGAAAATATCGATCCATTCATTACTTTTGAACATTACCGTTCCACTAACAACAAGCAATTAAATTACCTTTATATTGTTGATCTTGCTTGTTTTTCCTAACAGAAGCTCAGAAGCTGCCTTACTACGCCAGCTATGGCAACATGCGCCTGATGATCCACACGCTCTGCACCAACCACTACCTGGACCTCATCATCACCTTCATCATCTGTATAAATGTCATCACGATGTCTTTGGAGCACTACAACCAACCTCACGTAAGAAGAATTGCTTCCTTGGTCTTTGTAGGGTCTAAAAGCTTCACGTTCAGTTAGTGTGAAAGGAAAGTTCCACTAGAAAAATGTAAGTTACGTGATTGTTTATAATTTATTTAGCTCTGCTTTGTCATTTTATGACATTTTCCTTACATAAGAGCACATCTTCTCACCTACAAACGGGTCCAATGATGCCACCTGCAAGCCAACCTGAGGTCAGGTTTCTCTGCAGCTTGTGGTGCCGACACAAAAGCTCTGATTCAACGTGGCTGTTGTCAGAGTAGCACATCTGTCCCTTCACACACAACAAATGCAGGTTAATACCTGGTAGCGCTTTTCACGCTAAAGAGAAAGGAGATTATCTCGAGATAAGACACCCGTTTGACCTTTGAAAATTGCGCAGGCTTTCTCAAATGGACTGAGCATTAGATAAATATCACAGGTCTCACCCGTGTTTGTCAGTTGTTGGTCCTGACATTTGGCAGCCTCCCACTTGTCAGGAGACGCCTCTGTTTGTGTGAAAGGAAGAAAGAGACAAACAAAGATTGCAGGAGGACATAACTGTGGACCAGCTTTTAAATAATTACAACGTGCTTGGCTTGTTAACGCTTGAAGCTCACCTTGACTTGAATGTACGTTGGAGGACATAGTGTATTAGTGTATGTAATATCATAAAAAGGGGGAATCTTCTGAGGTGACCTACATCTTTTTTTGATTTCAGTCCAGAAATAACTGGAACAATTCCAGTTTTTGGTTCTTAATGGGACTTCTAACACGGGTCCTCTTTTCTGTTTCCCACATACATTTACACACACCATGTCTCTCTTTCTGTCTACTTTTATTTTTTTCAGTCACTGGATCTTGCACTCAAGTACTGCAACTATTTCTTTACCTCCACATTTGTGTTGGAGTCCATTCTCAAGCTCATCGCATTTGGATTCCGGCGCTTCTTCAAAGACAGGTAATGGCTCGAATTTACACCTGCTGAATCTTCAGCATTGTTGGTAAGAAAGGGATTGTAAATGCGTTTTATTTCAACAGGACTGCAGGATGCTTTAATTTTTTTATTTTTTTTTTTATTTTTTATGTATACTTGTAGCAAATGTGATTAAAAAAAAGATGTGAAACATTAAAGGAGCGATTAGAGCTCTGGCACAAACATTAATCTCTTGACTGAAAATGTCATATAAATAGTGCCACAATAAATAGCTGTTTAGCTCAAAGTGCTTTTTTTAAGTCATAATTTTGCTTTGATCAAGTGTTAATGAAATGAGCTCTAGCAGTTTTGACAACACTGAGGATTATAAAATGTGTTGAAATATTTGAATTGGCGTTGAGCTGGGTTTTCTTTTTTAAATATCCCTGTTATGGGTGAGCATGAAGACTTTTTTTATTACTACTAAAACCACAGATCTAAAGCAAACTTCTTATTATTAAAGATGATTATATTCTTTCTTGTTTGTTGCAGAGACATAATATTATACTAAGAGAAATTGAATATATATTTGAAGTAGATTTTGTTAAAGAGAAAGAAAATCCCTCTTTACAAACAAAAATCACTAGAAGCACTCATAGGTACTTTTAATTATTTAAAACATTTAAAATGCTCATGCTGTGAAATAACCTTTAATATACAATTCTTCCTCTATTTATTGTGAAAAGTTGATTCTCCTTGTTGGATGAGGAGCTTTCCTCTAAATAAATAAAGTCAAGTAAAGTCTGAATTTCTCCATTTTTACTTGTGCTGTTCATTAAAACAGTGATTCATTTTAGAGCTTTTTACAGCTTTTTGCTAACGTTTCCAATAACAGCGAAGGGTGCTGTAAATGTACTATTCCCTTTTTGCATAATTGTGTGTTATGTGTTGGTTATTTATAAGGTTTTGCTTGAAAAAAAGAAAAAATCAACTTGTCTCAGTTTTTCACACATGATGCTATAGGACTAAGCTGTAGGACTTCAAGTTCCTACATCTCACACACTTTCATCTTTGTTTGGTCCTCATGGTAAGAACACATCAACATTGTCCCATCTCATTTTCTCTGTCATACCACTACACCATGTACAGTGACAAGACCAATGTCCCCTTCTTATCTAGGATGCATGGCGCCTAATTAAGGCAGAAAGCAATTTGGGTGCTTATATGGTGCTGATGGCAACTTAATGTCATGACCTATTTTAGTGCCTGATGAAAATCTCTGAGCGCGAGGGAACGTGAAGAAACGGCTAGAGAAAGAGATGGAGGACAGATAATATATGGCAGGGGAAGCTGGTCTGATCAAAGATGAAAGAGGAAGGGCACAAACGAGTGATGAAATGAGAAAAAGATGGGCGGATGTAGGGAGAATTTATCACTCGGTTATCTTCAAGCTCTTTGTGCCAGCAACAGCCATGAACAGTCGCTGTGCATAGAGTGATTTATAGTTTAGGGTCACTCGTAGCTGCAGAACTGGGTCTCTGGAGCAGAGATTAACACATAAATGTAGAGAAAAGTAGCTTGTTTGCAGCATGTTATAAAAAAATGTTTTTTTAAATAAATAAATGTAATATTATGGGCACCGCTCAAATGTGGCTACAAGTGAAACGTGTGGGATTGAGGAGGAAGAAAAACTGAGCATAGGACAAATAATCACTGACAGGAAGTCGCGCTGCAGCAGAGAAAACTTTCATGAAAAGCTTGATGATTCAAAGATGACGGGTGTCACACCATTATTGCATAACGCTGCCAAATGTTCAATCATGGCAGACGCCCCATTTTGTGATCTCAGATCCAGACTTTTTCTGACTTTCTCTTCTTTATTTGGCCTGGCAGGCCTAACCTGAACTTAAGCAACTAAATAACAAGACTAACTTGTCACATAAGCTGTAGGTTGTTGCTCAGCAACAGCACTTTGTCATCAGGAGCAGAGTGTAGTAAGATAAGAAACACTGTGACAGCGACAACCAGATGCAGTTACTGAAAGCCATTTAAGAAACCTCTTACTGTTTGAACTTAAAAAAGTTAAAGCCTGCACCTAAAAAAATAGAGCATAACACATTTTTGATTTTCTCCTTTTAAGCCTTTTAGATGCTAATATATCAGGTACAACAATGCATCAATACAGGATGCGTGACATGAAATTAGCTTAAATCAAAAGAAAATCTTTTTTTTTAAAATGACCTGCACTTATTTTACAGACTAAAGGAATGTGTTGCTTTTCATATGCGATATGTGAAGATGTTTGAACTGCATCCTGATTGCATGTCTTTGGGCTGTGCGTCAGGTGGAATCAGCTGGACCTCGCCATTGTTCTCTTGTCGGTAATGGGCATCACTCTGGAGGAAATTGAGATCAGCGCCGCCCTGCCCATCAACCCCACTATCATCAGAATCATGCGGGTTCTGAGGATAGCACGAGGTACAAATGCCAGACGCTTCACAAATCCTCACTCTAGCACCTTCGTTTCACACCGCACCTCCCGTAAATAAAAGATATGATCTTGTTAGCGTGTTAAAGCATAAATGTTTAAACTGTTAAATAATTTCACAGGTCAGTTTGCTGCATGGTTGCGGTAGCTCGAAGTGTTGTTTCTCTTTGCTAAGAAGGACAGAAATATTTCAATTGCCTAATGTTTATGTGTTATATTACATTAAACCTAAAAAAAACCTTCATCATTGAATTATCTTTAATCTCATTTATTTTTTGTTTCTTGTTCCAAATGCTCACACAGTGCTAAAGCTGCTGAAGATGGCGACCGGAATGAGAGCCTTATTGGATACAGTTGTTCAAGCCCTGCCTCAGGTACACCTGAACACCGTCTGCATGCCGTCCTCCCCTCCGCCCCCCGACTCAGACACCCCAATTCTTTAGAGAAATTTGGTCAGTCTCCGTCAATAGTCTTGGGAAACGTGCCCTGCTTCTCATTTACCGTTGACCTTTAGACAACCCTAGCAAACCCTAAATCAAAGTCTAGGAAAGTGGAACACAAATGCATGTGCACAGAAGTTGTCTTGACTTTGCTTTCAGCGCTGCAGAATGGACATTTTCTTACTGAGATTGCAATATTTCTTTCCTGTTTTTCCATTGTGCTTCAGTTTCAGCTGCAGCAGTGAATGCCAGCTTTGTTTGTACATTCTGACGCTGCAAAAATGATTAGCTTGGAAGTGAAGACATGGTAGATGATGAATCATGCTTAACAAAAAATAAATAACAAAAGTGAAAACAGGAAATAATGAAAGATTGCTATTTGTTTTATTTTGTAGTTTCTACATATCAGTGATTCACAACAAATATGATCTACAGACACTTTCTGAGGAAAAAAGATTCATTTGGTATTATAGCTATTGAGACAAAGGTGTAAATAAGTGTAAAGAAAAAAAGATAAAGCTAACTTTATCTTTATTAACTTTATTAAGTCCATTACTCTGAACACACCGTCCCTGTTCTTTCATACACCTGACTGTTCTTCAGTTTAACTATATTGAGAAATTAAATGTTGCTTTTTTTAGTCAGTTTTCAGTGAACCTGCACTAAAACAAGGAGGTTCATCATTAATTTTCACATAGGGCGATGTTGGTTTGGACTGCTTTTTATTCTTATTGCCTGTAGCCTGAAAATAAAAGTTGTTTAACATTCAAGTATCGCAAAAGAGCTGAAACGGAACAAAATCTACAACAAAGAAAATACTTTTCTGCTGCAGAGCTTTCAGGAAAGGAGGAATCATCTCTCGTGTGTATGCCAAAGCGTGAAGAGAAAGGCAGGAGGGAGGAAGGGAGTGTAACTCCTAAAGCTAACCGTCAAAGCTTTGGTGCTGTCCTGACGCAGATAGGCCTCATTTATGGAGAGGCACACTCCCATGTGATCCTTTGACCATTAAAAGCAAGACGAGGCAAACGCACAGAACAGGTGGCACGGTGTGGGGAGGGCTGCCAGGTCTGAAGGAAAGTGGCTTCCTTGTCTTTCTCTTCCATTGATCCCTCCCTCATTAACACCCGGGCCTTTGTTTTGTCCCAAGGGCAGTCAGGCAGGTAATTAAAACTAAGGCTAATTAAACAGTTCCAGGAGGTCTCTTTTTGTGCACGGGGTCTGTGTGCACATAGAGATGCTGACAGAATTATACCTGGTGACATATTTTTACCTCGGGTGATATTTCACTGTGGAATTGAAATGGCAAGCTGCAAATTTAATTTCCATTCCGTCAAATATGACGCAGCGGATTTTAACAGTCTTTATGCCTTAAAATCTAAAGAAATACAACAAAATATATTTACAAGACATCTAAATGTATAGTAATTTAACAGGAGTGACTTTTATTGGAAAGTGAGGCATAGCTTTTGTTAATAACAGCTGAACTTACACCAAACAAGCATAAAAATATGATCATGGAAGTGAATAAGATCTAATATCCCTTAATCTTGGCACTTGCCTAGACAGCAAACAAACATTTTAATAAAAGCAGAAAATATGGACAGAATCAGGGTTTGAGCAGGTTTAGCACAAGACAGGCCTAGAATCTCCCAAACTGTAGTTTCTGTGGGATGTTGACAGTCTGCAGTGGTCAGTATCTATTGAAATTTATCAAAAGAAAGGAGCAGAGGAGAATTGGCAACAGGATCAAGGGGAGCCAAGGAATTTCCAGCCTAAACTATGCCAAGTAAAAACAAAAACAAAAACCTTCAGCCTACTGATGCTAACCTCTCTTTTTTTTTTTTTTTTTTTTTTTTTTTTTTTTTGTGGATAGAGAGGTTAGCAAAAAAAACTTTTTTTTTGTTAATTTCAAGTTACCGCAACCACTAAATATTTATTAATATCAGCGGAGCGGCGCGACTGTTTCATTTCCCAGTAATGGGATTAGATTTTAGCCCCAAGTGCTGTCTAACAGCTTCATCCCTGTTAAGTTGTGCTAACAGGAGGCTGTTTTGCAGTGGAACCGAGCCAAGTCCCAAAACCCCCAAACTCCAAAATTCATAAAAAGCACCAAAGGTTCACTCGTTTGAGTCTCCAGATAAGCCGCGCAGCAGTTTACAGAACCGAACATGGCAACATAAGAACGGTGCAGCAAAAAACAAGCTGAGTAACTCTAACATAACCAACAGACATTTCCGACAATAAACAGAGAAAATCTTACCGAAAAGCACTTTCTGCCGTTTTAAAATGTTACTCGAATAAATAAAAAGAAACTAAAAAGAATGTTTATATTATAATGGCAGTAGGTTTATTTAAAGCTGCATTTTAACACTTTGGACTTTAGAGTTTTGCTAAATGAAACTTAATGAAATGTTTTCAATTACATGCACAACTGAAGAATCAATGTGACCACATTAAACAGATCATTAGAGATTAGAGAATTGCTGTTGTGCTGATGGTTTTATTGCAGGTGCTTGAACTGCAGTAAGGCAGCTACACAATAGAGGATTGCTTTGTTTTGTTTGCATGCGCACTGTTGTGTGTTTCTGTGCACATTTACTCATGTATGTCAATGTGTTGCAGGTGGGTAACCTGGGCCTGCTCTTCATGCTGCTGTTTTTCATCTACGCCGCCTTAGGAGTAGAGCTTTTTGGAGAACTTGGTAAGATTTTACCACTTATCTTCAGCAAAGGGATTTTGATGCCAGGTGAAGGTTTATTGCACTTATAATCAACAATATTTATCTAAGCGATATACAGTGCGGTGCCTTGCAAAGCTTCTCATTTCAACCTTCACTAAAATCCAATATATTTTATTAAGACATATGCATGATGTTGCCTTTTTGCAGCAATTGCTTGGAAAATTGGGTCCACTAGTGCGGTTAGATTTTATTTAGGAGGATTATAATGAGGGGAACTGCAAAATAAATGTAAAATATTGAAATTTTACCCATTATATCTGGCTTCAAATACTTTTACAAAGCAAAGCATGTCACAGGGATGAGGGACAGTTTGACTTTAACCTTTGACCTGTCCACTCAGAATTTTATTAACCTTTTCCCCCCAGCAATCGTCTTATTTTCTGTGCTGCTTTTACCCAATTGTAAAGTATTTTCTTCTGAGGCCATTCTTGACAGCCCTTTGGGAATTGAGCCATTATCCAGCGTTTTGTTACATAAACAGTGTCTCAAAACTATTGTGATTCAAGCTGGAGGATCTATCTCCCATCATCTATCTCCCTTCCTTGGCAACATAAGGACCTCATTCCAAGCAATTTTCATTGCACAGATCATTTTAGCTTCCGTCTATACAAAATAAAGTCGCAATAGAAATGTTTTACTTTTGTCACAGAACCAGCGGTCTGTTGTCTCTTCTATGTTTACATTTTGTGTTATTAAAAAGAAGTCAGAGATTAGAAGAACAATAATCATTCGGTCAGACTTCGAAGAAAACCGGAAACCAGCACATGCCAATAACGTCACTGACTCTCTAACTTTGGGATAAGTTCTCTCCCAACGACTGATGGTTTCTTTCTTGTGATCCCGTCTCATTCCTTTCCTTGGCTTTTATTTTCCTCTCACCACCTCTTCATGTATTTCCCCCTTTTTTCTCTCCTAATTTGGCTCCATCGTTAACCTCACTCTCACTCTTAGTTTGCAATGAAGACTATCCGTGTGAAGGTATGAGTCGTCACGCTACCTTTGAAAACTTTGGCATGGCCTTCCTGACCTTGTTTCAAGTCTCCACGGGCGACAACTGGAATGGCATCATGAAGGTACAAAGACTCCCTCAGTCAGTTTTTACTGTGTTAAGCGTCATGAAGTATTCAAATAGACATACAATAACTTTAGAAAGCATTTGCACATCTAAAGCTTTTCTGCATTTTGTGACTTTGCGACCACAACCTTATGTGGGCTTTACTTGGATTTTATTTGACACGTCTACAGAGTAGTGTAAAATTGCGAAGGAAGTGGTAAATGAATTTTTGATTTTCAAAATGAATAGAGAAATAAAAATGTGGAATAAGTTTGTATTTATCCTCCTTTATTTTGTCACTCATGAATCCATCTTTGCTCAATATCGAAAGCTATAAATATCTCCACAGAGCACACTGCTAAAATCATTTTCTAATCTGTCAAATGTTGACAAAGTTTAAGAGATATGCATCAATTTTACAAAGCGCTGCAGAGCACACAGATGCAGCTTAATTTTAGGCAGGTTTTCAGAAATGTATATAAAAGGTGAAAAAAGAAATTGGAAACGCTCTACATCTCACAGCCACAATGTGTTGCTGAGTTTTGAAATCTACTGATGATGAAAATGGAATAGCTTACTACAAAGATTAGATCTCTTTCTTTACCAATACACAATTTTATAATGACTCCACATCCATCAGCACCTCTTCAACGTACCTACACTATAAAGGGAAAACTAATCATCCTGGAGCAAGTTTCCTCAGATTAGATTTATGCAGCACAGATTGCATTGCACATAAAGACAAAGCAGGTGGACTGCAGATGGCGGTTTTGAGAGTGAATTCTAGTTTTTGAGACATTAATAAAAAATCTATCTACGCATTAACAGAAGATCTGCTGTGAATTAGTGAGAAGCTGAGAAACTGAGATGGAATTAATGACGCAATCATGAGAGAAAATTAAATATTTGGGGCTGGGAACTACAGTGAACTGTGCCACAAGTGGAGAGGGGTTAAAAGTCCCACTTAATATTCTTTCTCCTAACCAGAGGCAAAATGAAAACAGAAATGAAAAACATGATGGCATCGCAATGAGAGGAACGGACAGGAAGAGAGCGAGAGAGAGAGAGAGAAAGAGAGGATGTTTCTGTGTTAGAAAATGCCTGGTTTAGTTTAGCAAATGTCTGAAAAATGCATAGAAATAAGATGGAAAGGGGGATGTACTCTGAAATTGGAGATGTTTTGTGAAGGAGCACAGTGTGTAAATGTCAAGCCAAATTAGACACAAAAGACCAGCTTCAACTCAGAGGGCTGAAATTGTTATGTGTGGTCACAGCCTGGCTGAGATATGCATTCCTCCTGCAGAAAACTCTTGTCACTTCAGCTTTGCTGTGATGAAAGTCCACAGCATTCATGTCAACTAGAGTGGAAGACAATCCGACGGCTGGATAATAAAATAAAAATCATTTTTAAAAAGTTAATTAGTGCTTTAATATTGTAACGTTAATTTTCTATTTAGAAATAGTAACGTTAATTTCTATTAACGTTACAATATTTCAAATGTTTACATTGCTGTAAAAAGCTGCGAAAAGCATCAAAATGAATTATTTCATTGCTGTAGTGTGAATTCCAAATTTTAATCTGAGTGTGTTTATTCGAGCAGCATTATTCACAGAAGCAGCCAAAAAGGCTTGTGGTGACTGTGGATGAGCTGCACATATCCAAAGCTCAGGTGGAAACATCTTTTGACAGACTATAATAAAATAGTGAACGAGTGGCAAGAAAAAGGAATCGTTTACAGTTATAGTTATTCAATACGCTTTTAAGAATTGGCACTTATTTTAAAAGTATTTTATAGATTTAATCAATTATTTATTACCTTTGTTACTTTATAAAAAAGAGTGTAATTTGCCTCTGTCCAAAAAAAATGCCCCCCACAGAGAAACATATAAAGAAACTTAGTTTTGCCCAGTTTGAGAGTTTATATTGTTGTTTTCTGTTCTCAGAGACACACTTAGCACTGAGCTAATATAAACTAAAGAGAAAAGCTTAATTACATTACAAATTGGACTTCTTCACTCAATGTCATAAAATGTATCTTTTTGTATTTTTTCAGGAGTCTTAAAGCAGAAATCTTATTTGATTTTGACAATCGCTGACTTTGTTTTCTTTCTTTCTTTGCTCATCTCACGCCTCACCAGGACACATTGCGGGAGTGCCCACCAAACCATGACTCCGGTGTGGACTATGGCTGCAATCCGAGCCTTCAGTTTATCTCGCCCATGTATTTTGTCTCCTTTGTGCTCACCGCCCAGTTTGTGCTCATCAATGTGGTGGTGGCCGTGCTGATGAAGCACCTGGACGACTCCAACAAGGAGGCCCAAGAGGAGGCGGAGATGGATGCAGAAATTGAGCTGGAGCTGGCCCAGGGCACCCTCTGTTGCATGGGCGCCCCCAGTTGTGGGGGTCTGGGGGTTGACAAAGGACTTTTGACTGTTGGAACGGGGCTTGGAGCTGCGCCAGGCAGAAGGGACAGGGGCGGAGGTGCCAGAGGCGAGACGGGGGAAGGAGGGAGGAGGTTGCGACATCCTGTAACAAACCAGGGACCTTACAATTCCTGTGACTCTCCTCAGTCGTATTCGCCAGCACAAGTGAGTATTTCTGTATGCGTGTGTCTGGGTACTTTTTAGCTGAGTGAAAATGCAAATGACTCATTTTGAATGCTTGCGGTTGGTGGACGAGGATGTCTGCAGTAATGCTTCAAAGCTTAAACAGTAAGATCAGAATGATCCAGGTTAGAAAAGAAACATACGCAAATGTAATCAAAAATCTTCCCGATGCTACTTAGAGTTGATCTTCTGTTAAAGTTGAATTATGAACCTCTTTTAAAATAGAAAACTTCTGCCAGTCAAAAGAAGGAAACAGATTATAATCTACAACACGTCGGGTTTAGCTTCAGAAGTGGTAGTTCTTTGTGAATCACCTGTTACACTCAAGATCTGTCAACAGAAACCACTATATCAGTATCAGTATTTTTTCAGAAGCGTTTTTTTTGCCCTATCCATCTAAACATTGTACAGTACATAGTACAATCTGCTTCGTTTAGGAAAGAAAACCTACGACGGAAGAGCAGAAGGATATGGAAGACTAAATTCTTATTCTTCAAAGATTTTTTTCTTTCACAAACATTGCTAAAGACAAATGGTAATCATTAAAGACGTACAGTGCCTTGCAAAAGTAACCATAACCCTTGAACCTTTTTCACATTTGTTGCATTAAAGTGACTAAAGTTGAGGTTTACCAACTCCATGATGTTTGGAAATTGATTCAGCTCAATGCAAATCAACCTCTAGTGTCACAAAAATATATTATTAGATTATTGTTTGGGATGCCAATGAGCATGAATTGTTTGGTTTTAAAAGAAAATAATGTTAAAGTTTGTTGTTTTTCCCCAGGAAAGGCGTTTTTGCAAACATTTTCAGTAGGAAATTTTGCTTATGCAGTAAAACATGCCTTTCTTTTGGAGGTCTTTACACACATGCCTAGGTATTCCAATAAACATTGTTTACCGTTCTCTGCATTATACTACAACACATTTCATAATATGAAATGGTATAAACTGACTTAATTTTTCAAATATGCAAACTAAAAGATTATGCAGACGTTATGATCTAAAATTACATGCAGTGTTTCCTGCGATAAATTTGCTACTGTATCGCTTCAAGCTTAGTGTGTTGGGATTTGCATTTCCAGATGGATATGTCAAAGTCATTGTCAGAAGGGAAACAAGTGAAGAGATTAAATAAGAAAACATTGTCTTGTGTTGGTGTTGTTCCACAGGAGCAGCTGAATTAACATATTTGTGAAAATATGAAGCGGCAAAAAAAAAAACCTCAGTAAAACAGTGACACTGGAAAACATGAAAGACAGAGTTATGTCACATATAGCTTAAGTTACATCTTTTTGCATTGATAGTTAGAGCAGCCTTGGTTACAGAGTGGAGTATTGTCTTTTTTTTCTCCTCTGGTTATTTTTTCCCTAATTACATTTTTTTTTCCCCATTTTGGGTTTTTGCAGTTTCATGTTTGCAGGTTAATTATAATCTCACATCCTAGACCAGAGTGTAAGAAAGAGACAGCCCACAGAGACTCACACTCCTCTTATGAAATATCCAATGATCACCTGAGATATCCACAAACATAAAGATGACTCACCCTCTGCCGAGAGCAGTTTCACCTTTGTAGAGCTAATCTTAGCTGCGTAGAGCCATTTTTAGTCTGGTGCTGGCTGACAAAGGAAGTTAATGCAGTGGCAGGATCCACCCCCGCTTTTTCTATATCCATCCTCTCTGCTCTGTTTTCTCTTTCTCCAGAGTGATGCAGTAAGGGATCAAGCAGACCAGCGTATTTTATACACAGTTCGATTCCTTGGGTTTTTTGCACTGTATTAGCGTGAAAGTTATTTTAGATGCTCGAGTGCAGTAAGAAAAATACACATTTGCTTAATAGTTTAAGAGTTAAAAAACAAAAATGTTGATCAAAAGTTGTTCAAAAAATTGTGTGTATGCTAGAAGTTAACACCCAGAGGAATGGACTCAGACCACATCTATTTAAATAATAAAGAAATTGTCAAAGACACAGACTAAGGTCCAAAACACTTACAAATTATGACACATAAACTGATTTCCTCCGTCTCAAATGTTCCCAATCTGACAAGAACAAAATTTACGTTAACTTAGAATATCTGTGTAATGCACAAATAAAGTCTTAAATGCAGTTCTGCTCTGTTGAGAGGCCCAGTGTTCCCAAAAGTATTTTTTAGCCAGTGTTGTTCCTCAGCATTTCATGAATGACTGCTCTCTATGCAGAGCTGAGCTGTCTTTAGGATCTGTGACTTCCTGCTGTTTGTTTGTGCACTGAAAATCACAATACTTGAATTAATGATTTGCAAGTTGGAGGAATCCCTTACGTTTCCAATTTGTCTTTGGGGAAAATAGTTTTTAATAAATCTAATATTTTTTCCCTCATACATCTGCTGACAGATTGTTGATCTTTTTTAAAAGGTTTTATTGGTTCTAGTGGCCTTTATTTGATAGTTAGGTTGGTAATGAGAGATTGGGAAAGGCATGTGGCAAGGGTCACCAGGCCAGGAATTGAACCTGGGACATCTGTGTTGAGGACTGAGGTCTCAATATGTGGGCTGTGCTTAACCCCTGCAGAACCACAGCACACCCAGATTGTTGCTCTACATGTTAAGGAAAATAATTCTTTATGAAATAATTTTAATACTGCAGGAATTGTGCACTGGTTTATTTTTTATAAGGTCACAATTGTTCTTGCTATCCGGACAAATTTGGCAGATGAAGTGTTCAGCAAGAGCAAACTCTGGTTCATGAGCAAACTGATAACATACTTGCAATTCTTTAGGGTAGAATCAAATTTAAAGTCGTGTTTCCACATCGACATGCAGCGTAGATTTTCAAACGAAGCCTTTTGGTTTGTGAAAGATAAATAAGACAAATAGGAAATAGTGCAAACATTTTGACCACGAATATTTATTATTTATTCATTAAAAAGTGATCTTTTGTTTCTTTCCCACTGTGTTGGTTGATGTGAGCTCACTCGCTATCTTCTTTCTTTCGCTGCCTAACAGTTGAGAGGATCGACTCTACCTTCTGTGAAATGAAATGACGGCTGTACACAATGATCATCCCTTGACCGCTTTGTTTGCCCCAAAGTTGTTTCATAAATAGACTTGACTCATTCTGCAAGGTTTTTTTTTTTGGTGAGGATGCAGCAAAGCCAGATTGACTCTGCAGTTTGTGCATTGCTGCTGCTGCTTCCTTGCAGTTTTACTTAATCAGCTTTATTGTCCATAAACAGTTATTGTTTTACCTCCCAAAAAAATGCCGTAATTAGTTCCTTTGAAATATGTGCATGTCCTTTCAGCCGTGAACATTTAATCTTCTGTGATTTTTCGAAATTGCTTAAATATGTCATCGGCTTGACTAATTAGGGTCTTGAACCTCAAATCCGTTGGGTACCAAGATTTGAGATATTGCATCTTTGCATGATTTTGCTTTCTCTTCTGTCATTTTAAAATAGGAAAGATTTTAATTAAAATATTTCTTTAAATGTTTTCTCCTTAACTTTAGACCAACTGAAGGTGCCTTTATTTAACTGAGTGGTGCTCAGAGTTTTGCATGTCAGGGAAAGGAGCCCTTTACGAACGGAAGACAGTAATTTCATCTACCGCCGATGGGCTCTTTTAGGACTTTTCATTGTCTAACTTTATGCAGAAACATTGCTAAAGAACTGCACAAGCTACAAAGGTTACACTGCATGAAGCTGAGACACACACACACACACACACACACACACACAGTTACAGTCCAGGAACAAGAGAAGAGAGATAATGGCTGAGCCAGTGACAGTCAGATAGAGGCAGTAATTAATTTCAGCTCTCTCCTCTCTTACTCTCAACTTCCAGTCCCTCTAGACAAGCCCATTGTTGTCCACTAATACAGTTATTAATGGGGGCCAGCACACAGACAACAGCAGTCAATCAAACATTATTTTTTCATATTAAGCGCCATCTACACATTCAACAAAATATCCGAAGCCTCCCTGTGAATTACAGAGTTTGTGTTTTTTTTTTTTTTTCCACACTTGCATGTATCAAGCTAGTCAGAGTCAGTTTGTGGCTCTTCAGCTTTATTTCATAAACCAACAACACTCCTGTAATGTGCAGCTCACAGTACAGTAGGTCGGCTTTTGAAATCTTAACCCCCACATTTTTTTTTTCTTTTTGAAAACATAAGTCATGGCTAAACGTAATAAAGCCGTGTGAGTCATATGAGATGGTGTGTGTTTGCATAACAAATCTAAGTATAGTCCCATAAGCACCATTGCAGAATTTTATAATGAAAATGGGCATATTCGGGAATTGAAGAGGAGTGACCTTATTTCCACAGTGTCTTTTGGGAAATATCTTCTGATGTAATACAGTTTTTTTTTTTGGCTATGGGCACAATGAATTCAACTGAAGTGAATTCATGTTTTGAATATTCATTCTCAAAGCAGTTTTCTTACGCCGCTACGATAGCATGCGTCTCCAGAAATAAATCTAGCAGGCGAGATTCAAGCAAGCGGGGATCATTGATGACAATAAAAAAAAAAATTTAAAAATCCCTGAGTGATTCAAGCTCAATTACTTTAAAGCTTATAATATACCCAGAGAAAAAGCAAATACCTAAATCTAAAACTGTTTCAACAAGGTATTGAACAGCCTAATTGAGGTGATATATCAAACGTAATTGCTTCACACTGAGCGCCCAAGGATTTGATAGTAAAATTAGATGTGGCTCGACTAATGAGCATTTGGAGCTTTATTACTCGAGATCTTGTCTTTCGTTTTTTTTTTCTTTTTTGAAACAGTAAAGATTTATAAAGAGGAGAGAATGATTGCTACATAATCACTGACAATGCTTTCGAGCAACAAAACAAATTGCCTCATAATTTTTTATCTATGAATTGTTTGTGTATCCTTAGACACTGCAACGTTTACTGCTGTAGAGGTGAAGGAGAACAGTGCTTTGCAAAAATATTCAAACCTCCATTTTTCTTTTTTATTTTGTCACATTAAAATGTTAAACCTCAATAGATTTTCAGATTTTATGTGATAGACCAACCCGAAATAAAACATCGCTGTGATGTGGCAGGAAAGTGTATGTAGTTTTCAAGATTATTTAAGCTTAGAAATGTTTTCTTTATTTGCTGAGTGAATTTTATTCTTATAACTCCTAAGAAAAATAAATGCCTGTAACTAATTCCCTTTAGTTTTTGCCTGGTAATTAAATCAAGCCCAGTTGTGCATAACTGAATCACAATTTGGCTGTGTGGGAAAGGCCTCAGAGATTGAAAACTAGCATAGCACATAACACACCATCACCATGGCGAAATAAGGAGGTGGCAGCATCATGCTGTGGGCATGCTTTTTTTTTTCTTTTCAGCAGGGTTAAACCTGGTAAAAGCTGCCAAAAACTTAAGACTGTCTGTCAGTCACCTAAACTGTGTAATGAAATATCTTGTACCAAACCAAATAAACGTGATAGAACTGAAAACCTTTCAGATTGTTACCTATGTAGACAAAATAAAAGTAGTGTAACTTTTTCCTCAGCTTTACAGTAATGAACTGTTTTGTGTTGGTCGACGACACAATGTTCCCAAAATGTGATAATTAATATCAGGGGTGTGAATAGTTTTGCAAGGCACTGTATATGAATGACTAATTGCAGTTTGTGAATGTAGATTTTAAAAAAAAGGGGCGAAAGCCTGCCTTGCGTGTGCACACGGGCTCTTTAATAATCCTTTCAATGGTGTATGCATTTCCCTGCGTGTTTTTTTTGTCCTCGCATGTCCGCATGTGCACATGTTTGCGCCTGCGTGCATCCTGGTCTGCTGGCCTCCGTCCCGTGTGCGTTTCTGTCCGTGTGCGTGCGTGCGCGTGTTTGTTTGCGTGTGTGCGTGTATGTGTTCCAGGAGAGCCAGTGGTTGGACAGCGTATCTCTCCTAATCAAGGATACAATAGATGGGGAGATGCTGATGATCGACAACCTCTCCGGCTCCGTCTTCCACCATTACTCCTCTCCGCCTGTCTGCAAAGACTGCAAGGGCCACCTGCAAGAGGTACCACGCTGAACACACGTAAAACACTATTTGCCACACACACACACAACCCAGAGCAGGGCTGTGTATGGAAAGTTTACAATTTTAAAAAAGCTGAACAGAAGCAAAAAAAAAATCTTAAACTTTTCTGAGCAATTAAATAATCATTAATCATGTTTTTGTTTATAGTCATTTTCATCTCCTCACACCTCATATGTAGACATCTTGGTAAAAGAAGAAAAAAACACAAAGCAACAAGATTAGAAAGATTAGCCTCCTCTTAGTGGAATTACTTGCAATAAAAATGAGCTTTAGCAAGAAATCCATAGGCTTAATGAGTGAGAGCAATACTTCAACAACTGCATCTGTGCTTCTCGAACTGTGCTACTTTTTCACTGAATGTAAATCAGACCTGCTGTTGAGATGTAGGTTAAAATAGACAATGTTAATGGTTCAAGCACAGTTTACCTGTAAACTAATGAAAAAATAAAATGTTTGATGAAAAATAGTTCAGGAACCACTGCAACCCTGACTGACAACAGTAAAGCTGTTCAGTAGCTTTAGAAACATATTGTGGCTCTTTGTAAGAAGAAAAACAGCCAAAATTGCTACAAAACTGCAAAGTGTTTTAATTTAAAAGTAACCAAGGGGATTGTGTCTTCATGCAGTACCACCATACATTTTTCTCAACAGAATAACAGTAATAAATGAATAACTGTGCATAAAAAACTCAAATATTTAGGCCTCAAACTAAAGCACTAAATGTTCTAATTTTCATCTAAAATTAAGACATGCTAAGATTATATTTTTCTTTGCTCTTAAACTTAAAAGAGGAATAAAAATAAAATTATAATTTTTTTATTGGACTTAAAATAATTTTAAAAATTAAATATTTTATATTTTGATTCTGACTACAATCTATTTTTTCCCCAAAAAGACTTATATCTACAATGAGGCAACGCAAAAAGTTTGAGAACTACCCGTCTGGAGACCAGTCTTGTTTCTTCAGTACTGTCGTAGTTTTCAGGGCTGACAACTACATTTCAATGTGTCTTCTAGAACTTCAATTCTCTAATGCTTTTGTTCCTCCTTGAGAGAAAAAAATTGCCTTTTTTGTTTTTGCTTTATTACATTGTGTGTTGTCGGGGAAAGCAGTATTTTAAGTTAATAAATATCATTACATTATTTTGCCACCAACAGAATGAAACATTATTGCGATTTCACTTGCATTTCACTGACATAAAATATGGAAAACCTAATATAAATTTACTGGGTATGAAAGATTTCTGCACATATTTTTTTATTATGTGTAGCTAGGACAAAAATGTGTGCAATGATTAATTTTAACGTGTTTGTATTACATTTGAGCCCTAATGACGAGCCAGAACAGAAATTGTATACCTAAATATCAGCCTTCATAAATACTTATCTGTACAAACATGGACCATTTTGCCAGCTGATGGATTTCAGACTGTAATGGTGTGTAGGTAGACCATCCAATTAATTCTGGATTTATTCTTGATTATTCCTAGAAAACCCATATAATAAACATCTATATATATGCAGTACATTCCAAATCAGGGTCATACTCAGGAAGATGCATTTGCATGCTGTATGAAAATACACTGATAAAACCATGTTGCATGGCTGTTTAATGGATTACTGAGGCCACTCCGCATGAGCTCACAAATGCACCCATCCTTCATGACTGTATGCTTGCATGAGAGCACACGCACACGGCCACCCACAGTCTCCTTGAGTTTATATTCCAAGGTGTCTTGTTAACAGGAAAGTCTTGCATTCAACAAGCACTTAGAAACATACTGTCCTGCGCAGTGTTGTCCATCACAGTGACAAAGTGCAGCGGGTCAGCTCAGAGGAGGAAGTAACTGGGATCCAAACCTCCTCACCTGTCAGCTTCGCTTTCTGCCTGTCTGCAGCTGCTGTCAGACCATCAATCTTCCCTTTCTCTCGTTACATGTTTCCTCTCCTCTCTGTGCACTTCCACTCCTTTTGCTATCCGCGCTCGGTCTCTGATTTGCCACGCCGGGTCCAGAGCGGTTCCGCTTCGGTTTATTTTGAACGCTAAGTGCCTTGCAAAGTATTCATACCCCCCTTTTGTGTTTTTGTAGTTTGTCACATTTCGATGGCAAACGTCAGTGTATTTTATTAGGATTTTATGTGATGTAAAAAAATAAATAAAATAAAAAATCTGAAAGGTTGGACACTTTGTACTAGGACTCCCTTAAATGAAACACAGTTTTAAAAAAAAAAACCGGTAATTATAGAGATCTGTAGCTCAGGTTGAGAGAATCTGTCATGATCCGAGTCAGTGGAAAGAGGGCAGGAGAAAAATACAAGAGAAATATTGTGAGTGGCTACAAAAGACTTAAGACTGGGGTGGAGGTTTGCCATCCAGCAAATCACCAGCCTAAACATCCGACTGTATCTGCAACAGAAAAGCTGAGAGTAAAACGGACAGAATTGTTTGGATGGTCCAGTCAAAGCCAGAGTGTAATCCAACGAAGAATATTTGGCGAGCCTTGATACTGATGGTCACAGGGTATTTCCATCTGAAAAGAGTTTGAGATATTAAAAAATAAATAAAAATTGGGCAAACTATTTAGTTAAAGGATGAGGATAGCTGGTAGAGAAACACGAGTTTACTCAGAGGAGTTATATGCAAATGCAGACAGTTAACCACAACTTTGTTTTGGTGGGTGTATCACATTAGATCCAAAGAAATACATTGAACTTACATGTTGTAGCTCAGCAAAAGGTGACAAATGTAAAAAGATATTTTTATATGTGACCGTAGGGGCTTGTACAGCTAATCTTTCTACCGATTACTGTTAGATTTGGAAGCCTTCACAGGACTGGAGAGTCTAAAAAGCCCTACTGGAAATCTGGGCTTAATGTGTGTAAGAGTAGAATAATTCATCGTGTTTCTCAGTAAAGAGGCCTCGAGGCATCCTGAAAGTGACAGTTCAACCTTTACCATTAGTTTAGCTGCATGTGTTGACCTTATGCTTCCTTTAGACCAGCGTCCCTCTATATTGCTTCATTTGTAATCACAGCAGTGCATTTACCGTAAAGCCTGTTGTTAACCTTTGTATGTTGGGTAGGAAATTATCTTGCCATTGCCGTTCCTGCGGGGGTTGGAGCTCACAGGATACACCAAACATTGTGCGCTGGCCAGTGTGACTCGGGTGCTTTGCTCATGAGAGATTTAATTTCTCCTCAGTCCCCCTTTTTCTGTTGAATGTTCCTCTCTTTTCTTATACTGAAGTGAATACTTTCAGTTTGCCGTTGCCCATCTTGCTACCAAACGTACTTCTGGAGTGGCAAAGTTTCCTCTGCCTTTTGTACTCCTGTGTTCTCCCCGAAGGCACGGCGAAGAGCACAAGAAGAAAGACGTTGTAGTTTCTGTTGCGCGTCGATAAAAACACCTGCTGGAAGCTTGCAGGGGTCTTTGTCGAAGCTATTTATTGCCCACCTATGAGACACGAGTCAGATACGGTGCTGCCACAAAGTACCACAAGCGAGGGTCACTACATGAATCAAAACAGCACAACTGTGAAGTGTTTCTCTGAGCTAATGAGTCGCTTTGCTGTGCTTGTGCCTTGTGTTTTTGCTTTGCTTCATTACGTCTCTCTCTCTCTCTCTCTCTCTCTCTCTCTCTCTCTCTCGCTCTCTCGCGCTNCTCTCTCTCTCTCTCTCTCTCTCTCTCTCTCTCTCTCTCTCTCTCTCTCTCTCTCTCTCTCTCTCACTCACTCACTCTCTTTGGGATCTGTGGCAGTGGTGATTAACTGGCTCATATCAGCAGTGAATCTCTCTTTATGAGCCGCTTTGTGCACGTGTTAATACATGGCTAACCAGTCTCGCTCCATTGAATTTCACTTGGCCCGCTTTAAGTGCTGCGGTTAATCTACCCCGCTCATGCTGACTATTTATTGCTCTACCGCCTCAAAGAAATACTGCCGGGATGCCTAGACAGCATTTCCGATTTCTGCGTTTTTTGAAATATTGCTAAGAAAAAGCACATGAGCTGATCTGCATGTTGTGCAAATTAAAGAAAACTGGTTTCAAGGAGTTTTTTGGGGGAAAAAAATCTCTAATATCACATTAGAAAATGGGACACATTGGTTTAGCTGATGATTACAAAGTACTTGCTTGAAATGTCTCACCATGCTCTCTTTACAGACACATCCCACAGCATTATTGCCTCTGAATTGCCTCTGAACTGGTGCATCTTGGAGGAGGTTTTGTCTCTTTTGTCTGTGATGCTTTTGCTGGGATATTAGAGCTAATGAATAATCAAAAAAATAAATAAATAAATCCTGCAATATCTTTGTATGTTTTCATGCTGAAATTCACGTAAATATTTAAGGTCTTCCATGCCAGAGATAGTCACAGTGAGGATTAATAAGATCGTGTTCTTCCAGGATGAGGGAAGTGGTCGCAGTTTCTTGTTTCTGTGGCTTTTAAAGGCATCAGTAAGTGAAATAAACTCTTTGCAGCAGATCAGAATGGCAGAGATTGAGCAGGCGTCGCTGCAGTCGGAGCCACTCTCGGATAAGTCCTCGTCTCCTGCTCTCCCTGATGACCTGAGCCTGGACGAACACACCAGCTACATACTGCTGATGCAAGACGGGAAGGTGAGTTTAAACCGAGGTTGAAAGAGAAAAACATCCCATATTATAGGAGAAACAGTAACTCAAAGGAGCTGGAGAAGATACCAAAAATACCATAACACTCTTACTCTCATATGTAAACTGCCAAATGCCTGAAAACAATCTGTTTTGTTTTTGGTTTTTTTCGTGTCCTCTCTGGCTGTGTGGATCTCAGAATTGCACTGTAATGTGATGTTTAGGTTTTGTTTGTTCATCGTGTTATGTTCTTATCATGTAAAGCACTTTCAATGGCATGTTGCTGGTATGTGCTGTAGAGATAAACCTGATTTAATACATAATATAAAATATATAATATAAAAACCTGTTGATTTTAGCTTTACCTTTATGTAATAATTTCATTCAGATGTTTTTTCCATTGTCTCTTTAATAATTAATTGAAGAAATATGAGCTTCCCTTCTCGTAACACAACTCCTGTCGCAGCATTTTTTTAATTGAAATGTTTTTAGTGATTTCCTTGGACATTTGATAAAGTCCTTTAATAGTTCACCTTAGAAATAATAACTGCAAATAGAAGTTTTCTGGATTGCCTTGGGACAGGTGTTAACAATACCTCTGCTTTGTTTCAGTGGCTTCAGTTTAGTTATATTTCTAATATAGATATTGTGTTCAGAAGGCCTCTTTATCTCTTGCTTTGCGTGTATCAGGATAAAATATCTTGTCTTTGAGGAGCCCACAGTCTCTAACCACTTCAGACCATCTCATGAATAAATCCTTGCCCCATGCTCCCTTTAGCCTCTTTTCCTCGCTGGTTCTCATTCCTACCTTTCTTTGACTTAGTATCACTGTGAAGAAATTATCTGTAATGCTTCACCTTTTTCCAGTCTTACATCTCTGGTAATTACACATCTGCCCTGCACTTTCCTCCAGCCCCTCTATCTCTGTTCCTTATCATTTTCTTTGTAACAGGGTAATGCTTCTTGTTTCTGGATACCCAGATAAATGCGCAATCAGAAAGTGCGACTTTGATTCTCTGTTCCTACTTCTTAAGAGAATGACTGAAGAAGAAGAGAAGAAGGGGGGTTAATAAATGAGAAAATGTAAACTGAGCACGGCACAGTTTAGAAATCACGCCATGCAGGTAGCGTATTAATCTCTTTCTGGAGTCAAATTATGTTCTCGCTTCCCTGTAGGATGGAGAGCATTTCTCTATAACCATTACGCTTCACTGAAATACTGAGTTTAGGGTTAATCTACAGTAAATTAATGAAAATCGATATGCTGCTCTCTGAGGGGACGGAAACAGAAATGCAGTCTCACTGCCGCTACAAGCTACTGCTAATGTACAAGTGAAGGTGGCCTGTTTTTATTACAAGGACGGAATAAACTCATTTAAGCAAAAGTTCATATTGTTCACATTAGTCCCATTATGCCTACAATAACTTACAATTCCAGAAAGATACATATTACTTGTGTTTTTGCTGTGAAACAATTTTAAACATGCTATTCAGATGCAATTGATTTCACTGTGTGAAGATTTCACTGTGATTTCGCTGTGAAGATTTATTAAAGTGTGATCAGGTTTTTAAACAACATTCCAAATTTGGACCTCTCAAGGAGTATTGTTCAATCTGTCATTTAAAAATTTAAAAGAGTTCTACTGCAAACTTAATAAAATATAGTCATGCTCAAAGGTGGGTAGAGCAGTCAAAAAATCCTACTAAATTAACATTATTTACTTCTACTTGAGTAAATATATATGGAAGTAATGCTTTAATTAAAATTACTCATGTAAAAGTAAAAAAAGTATATGGTACAGACCCTACTTAGTCTCCAGTTACACAACTGTTCTTATTTAGTCTCTGATATTCATGTAATCATGCAGACAAAATACAAAACTATGTTCAGGTCTTTACACGCTTCCAAAATTTGGTTTTCCACAACATAAAACTTTTGACACCAATACTAATAAGCAATGTATGCATGTCCAGTGATCCACTGTTAACTAAATATTCCTTTGACCCTCAAATGGCACAACATGCTCAGCAAACAGAAAATAACACAATAATTAAAACAAAGACTTATTTTTTTTCTTAAAAAAATTATTTGAAAGTCATGTTTTGTTTGTTTCTTACTTCAAAATTATTGTACTACTTTAAATTGGGCTTTCACATCAGAGCAGTAAAATACATTAATGGTTGTGGTTGTAATATGAAACACAGAAAGGTGTATGTGCATTTCTCCAAGACAATGTGTATTAGAAACAGAAATTCCCTGCTTGATTTCTTTTCTTATATCGAAACATTAACATGATAATAGCTGCTAATAATAATTTCCTACTGTTTAAAGAGGTACTTAAATGAAAAGCCAGTGGAATGATGTAAATCAGAGGACATGTTTAATATCCGTGCAAAGCCTCAGGGACTGTTCTGTTCTCATTTTCTAATAATTTTGTTCTCAACCAGGAATTGTCACATTGCATGTAAAATAGTCTAAGCTTGACTTTCCCCTTTGGAAAAATCCATTAGACTTTATGGACCACATTTAAATGTTCTTATTTGTCATTTTACACACATGACCTTTTCTTACAAGTTAAATTTCTTCCTCCATAAATCTAAGATTTTGATATTGAAAATTGGCCGTTTTTGACAAAAAAAACCAAAAAACAGCTCACATATTTATCTGCATTAACTCAGACAATCACAGGCATTCTTATTGAAGATTTTTTGCGCCCTTTCATGTTCTCCTTTAGGGAAGGTGCAGCAGCAGCTCCCATAACTCTGATGAGGCCGGTGGTGGAGGAGGCGGCCATGGAGGTGGCCATCAGACTGAGGAACAAGGTCAAGGTCAGGGGCCGTCCCTGCCATGCAGGGCTTCCAGCTCGGACACAGAGACAGAGACTGAACTGCAAGAGATGGAAATGCAAACATACCACACAAAGATGTGCTCACCTCTCTGCTCCCCTGGTCAGTAAATTCCCACAAGGCTGTTTTTGAAGAAAGTTGTGTTTCAATCTTACCATAATCGATCAAATGAATCAAAGTGTGATTTGAGGTGATGTTTTGATTTGCTCACCACTTCATGAGCCTGTTGAGAAGAAGAGGTAGGTAAAAACGTAATACTAAACATTATGACAAGTTTGTCATTGTTTTGTTGAAGTAGTGCATCAGGTTTAGATTGAGCTGAGATATATAAATGTTAATCTAAATTAAGCCAAAGCCAAAAACCAATACCAAACTGAATGCTGTACTGCAGTAATAAACCCCTACAGACAGGAAAAAACAAAACTGCTGGAATAATTTGCTCTTCTATTTTCATACCTTGTACTTATCATGCTTCCAGAATGGCTGTTAAATTAAAATAACCAAAATCAAATTTAAAATATGTCGCTGAAGCAGATGACTTGCGCAGATAGAAGAGGGGCTTCATGAAAAGATGTCTAGAAATGAATCACTGCTGTTCTCTCCTGAAGGTGGGATTTCCAGCATCAGCAGCAAGGAAAGAGGCAAAGGAGACGAGGAAAGGGGGGCCAGTGGAATTTCTACCCTCTTTCATCTGCCTGCTGAGTTTTTCCACTCCGCAGGAGCAGCCATCCCGGTACCTTCGCGCAGTCGGAGCCTGCGTTTGTCAAGAGGCCTCAGGCTGACCTCCCCAGCCTCTTGGGTCTCTTTCCGCTCCCCTGGAGCCCCTCGAAAGATGCTCTGTGCACAAGTAAGCAGGGGGAGGTTACAAAACTAAATAAAACAGTGGAAGAAAAGCACATAGGGTGATGAATGGAAATGAAATTAATGTGAGCAGTTGCACTTTTCTAAAAAAGAAAATGTATTAGTCGATGCACTCACTCTTTCTTTTCCACGCCTCCTTTCTCCAGTATCCATCCCACAGTGACTCGTCTCTTGCCACTGGCAGCTCTGAAGGCAGCCTCCAGACAACCCTGGAAGAAGGACTGAGCTTCAGTGTTTCTCCATCGCAGAACCTGGAATTGCCAATCCCAACAGCTTCCTTATCACCCATGTGCCCTATCTCACAGCCTGAAGACAGAATTACTATTTCCTCTCCAGTTCAGGCCCTAAAGCCTAGGGTGAACCCTCCATCTTCTGTAACCCTCCTGGCCACCAGGGGACACCAACGGAGCCAGAGCAGTGGACGAGGCAGCACAAGCCCCGGCTACAACCGTGACGACTCCATTGATCCCTCAGATGAAGACTTGGGCATAGGCATTGGCTCGTCTATCGGTGGCTGTGGATCCAGCCAAGCGGGCAACAGTGAACATTTATCAGAGGCGCTGAGCAGCGTATCACTGACATCTTTGCTGCCGCCTAGCACCATCCTATGCCCTGGAGGACAAGTGAAGAAGTGCAACAGCACAGGTAGCCTTGACAAGGGGGGTCTTCTGCTGTCTTCCAGGTGCAGGGAAGGCCGCAGGGAAATAATGGGAATGGAGCTAATGGACCCCCAGGGCTTTTTGGCCAACCCTTGGACAGGAGTACTAGGTGACAGCAGAAGAGGAGAGGGAACTGGAGTAATAAAAGATGCAGAGCACAGCTTGAAAGGGAAGAGCTCAAGCCAAACAACAGTGGGGTCTTGTCGAAAAAATAGATGAAACCTACTGTTTTGTTTTTCTTTGTCTTTCCATTTCTTGGAACTAAACCCATAGCCGTTCCTCTCACTCTCTCTGCTTCATCAGTGAGACAGAGGTTTGATGAAACATGATGCTCGGTATTTCAACACCAAATCCTCATCTTGCCCCTCAGCTTTTTTATATACATTTTTGACAATTCCTGTATGTGCTATCTAGGGGAGTGGCCTTGGTTGTGGTTGATGTTTGCAAAATGTGCTCGCAGAGTAAACGCCCGTGGGCAGAGGAGTGGCCCCTCTGCTGTCTTAGGAAATGTATTCCTGCAGGATCCGATGGGAAGTTGTGCTCACGCTGAAAAACAGCAGTTCTTTGTTTACAACAGGAAGTCAGTCGAGGAGGATGTTAGGGAGCTAAACCTTTAAGATGCAATAGAGAGTTAGAATTACTCTGAAGCAGTTTCCTCATCTCTCAAATAGATTGAAGTTTATTGGGGTTGAAAATAAGAAATCCAATCCGTTTCAAGAGACTGTTTAAAACTGTTTGTGTCTCAAAGACAGGGCTAAATTTAGGCTTGTGGAGGACCTACTGGGATGGAATACATCAAGGTGGAAAGTAAGACTGGGAAAGGGAGGGCAGATGTAATATATGCCTTTCCTGGCAGACCTTCGGCTTAGATTCGACGTAAATGTGAGGATGATGGAAAGTTCAGTGTGGTTCGGTCCGGGTCTGTGTTTGTGTTCCCGAGCACTGCCTCAGGTATCCAAGGCATGAATTAAATCATCCTCATTGCTGGCTGTACCGCATCTCAGTGTCTCTGAAACCTGACTGTAGGTATATCGACATTGTGTGTCTGTCAACTTGGTCGTCATGAAAATGGAAATAAATTGAGGGACAGTGGAGGTAAAACTGTGCATGAAGTGATTCGTGAAATTGGTTATTTTTCATTCTATCTCCAGCATTTCTCACTCATAAACATGGGGGAATAAGTGTGAAAGAGAGGCGTGGAGAAAGGACTCAAAATCCAGTCAAAGAGCACCTAAGTGTGTGCATGAAGCAACTTTTTGTGCACTGAAATGGAGCTCTGAGTGCACTCTTTTTGACTGCACTCCTTTCTCAGCATCTTCAAGGATTCTAAATGAAAGGACCCTGTCGCAAAGAACCTTGACTGCATGATGGGATTGCATCTAACCATGATTTTTAAATCTATATACAGATGTGTACTAAAGATTTCAATGTCGGGTGATAACCATGTGATTCCTATTCCACTATTTTTGTAGACAAGAGAATAGGCACGTTTGCGTATTGCCATTAGTTTGTCCTTATTGAATCCCCGCAGTGTCTTTGACTCGTCTAGGACTTTTTGTCTGCCAGTGGCTTCCAATTTTGTAACATTTTTTTAACTGAGGGCGGTGCGTAAAATGACAAAGCAAAAAATTTCAAAGAAACGTGTGCGCTGAAGTGATTGTCCCCTGCACATTTTCCTATGGGAATACTTGCTCCTCAAGGACTTTGGGAGCTGTTTTTTTTTTGTTTTGTTTTGTTTTTTTGTCTCGGGTTTCCCATGAGTTGAAGTCTGTGGACGACCAGAAATGGGAACAGCCATACTCACTCACCACTTGTGGATATTCTAGCTCACAAACATGGCTGCAACGTTCTTTGCACGTAGCCTCATGACTGAAAACCTCTGACAGCATAAACAATCACAATAAAAGCTTTAATTTTAGAGTTGCATCACAACATATCGGTTATGGGCACCCTAGTGCACCTTAAGCATGGTTCTGGGATTGCAATACAGTATGCTACTTTTATTACATGATACTTTAATGCACTCATTTGCTCCATCTCATTGTAGCAACCCTTTCTAACTTTATTGTTTAATTTAAAAAAAATGTGCAAAAGTTTTTTTTTTTTTCTCTCTCTTTTAATGAAAACTTATTTTGGTTTCGGCCACTTGGAGTATTGCTTCATTCAAAAAGAGGATTCTGATGCCTGAGGTAGACTGTTGTTTTAAATAATAACTTTAGTTTGAATTTTTTCCAAGAATGAACAGAACATGGAGGCAATGTGGGGAAAATGTGAGGTTTCAACCTCATTTATCATGCAAAATCACAACGATGACTATGTTTTATCATAAGGAGTTTGTTTTCGATGGGCAAGGCAATTACATGTGTGAGAGTGTCTGCGCGCGCGTGTGTGTATGTGTGTAGATAACTTCAGGTAAAGTGACTTGCCTTTCCCTGAAGTGTCCTGTTTGTCAGTGAGGAGGATACTTGTGGTACAAGGATGAGGATAAAAAGGCAAAGCAACCAAGGGCTGTTTTAGCTTCAAAGATATATATAATATACCTTAAAAAGATATATTATATCTTTTTAAGATGAATCGTTGTCAATGAACATGGCATCAAAAGGTTAAGCCTGACAACACAGCAATAAATGTTCCATGTATGTTCCCTGAGTAAATGATGTCAATGTGATTTTTATCTCCTCAGAACAACAGAATTCATCTGTGTCAGTTTCCACTTTTATTTGTCTAAAACACCCAATCGGAAAGCACCTCTGCCCTCTCAGATACCAGTCAAAGACGAAGAGATGGGCTCCAATTGGACAACTTGAACAAATGAGGTCATTGAACTCAGGTCGGGGGGTAAAAACCACTAGTAATATCTTATACAATAGCTGTGAAGTTGTGCTCAGACAGAATGCAAAGCAGAATTTTACCTGGTTTGATTCAGTTTTGACATTTTGCCCTGTTCCTATGTGCTTTTAGCAGCCAGATATGAGCTGTAACACCACATTAAATCTTTGTGTGAACAAAGTGTGCCTTTATACATTGTGTGTGCAACAGCTCATACTGTGTCTGATTCCAAAAGTTGTCAGTAACGTAAGATGATTTTACCACATTACCCTTATTCAGTCTTTTTTCTAATTACCGTTTTTAAAAATAAATAAATAAATAAAAATTGACCAAAGCCATTTTAAATTTTTCCAAAAACTCTGGATATCTCTAGGGCTAGCTTTAAGATCCAAAGCTATATGTACTAAAAAAAAACAAAGACACCACTGGACACAGTTTATGCAAACTTTGGAATGAAACAACTCTTAGCAACTTGTTACAAAATGAATATCCAAATTATCCATTACTCGCAGGTCACTGTACAGAAATCATTGAAGCCTCATAAATCACATGTAAATCATTTTTTTCAAAAGAATCACAAACATAATAAATAGCAAGAGTGTAAATCGGTACATGTATTGCAGCCTATTATGTGTGATTATTTATGAGTAGAGTAATGCTTCCGCCTCTACTACTGGCCTCTCAAAGTTTACCTGTTCTTGTCTGAACCTCAAATTACTTCTCAGAAATATTCTCCATATACACAAATAATAACCAAGGATCAATACTCCTATTCAGAGTTGTCATCAATGCCATCATGTGATAGGACTCGAAAGGCAAAAGACATCAAATTTGTGACTAGTTTTCTCATTAGTGTAAACAGAGGCAGGAATGATAATGCATTCTTTAGGTAAAGCCAGATGATTTTGCCAGGAAAAAATTTATTTAAATAATAAATTTTATTTATTTAAATTGCAATACTTAACCATAGCACAAAGACAAATGTTGTTTTTTTTGGAAATGTGTAATTTCAAAGCTCTACTTTGTACTTAAGTCATAGTCGACCCAGGACCAAAACTGCTTTGCCTTCTGTCCAAACACACTTTCTGAGTGTATAATTCACAATTGTACATATTTGTGTATTTTGAGCTGCATGTATGCATTGCTGCTAATGATAATGGAAATATAATTAGTATGCATCTTAAAAGAAAATGTACAAAGGTAAAAGAAATGCCCCAGTGTTTTTGACCGCTGCTATGAAACCACAAAAAAAAAATGGCAGTTGAGTCAGAAATGTTTGTTTTGTTCCAGCACATGACTATAAAAATATAAAAAGATTGTTTTTCCATGAGATGTTATACGTCTACTCTTCATCTTCACAAACGTTATTTAGATTGAAAGAATTGGTCCCGACAGTCGGCCGAGTCGGAACAGTTAGAAGGAAGAAACGGAAAGCTGAAGGCAGGATGGAGACGCAGGAGCAGGAAGAGTCCAGGGATGACACGGACAGCTGAGTGAAGTTAACAAACAGCGGTGAGATGCTGCAGAAGAGGGAACTTCTGCAGACAGCTTGTCATCGGCAGCAGTGCCCAGCGGAGCCGTCAGCGCGAGAAAGCACATTAGGCATGCACACTGAACTCTGAGGTGTTGTTTACCTCACACCCTCGAATGGCCGGCCGGCCGGCCAGCCAGCCCTCTGCCTCATCTAACCTCTTGAAACCGGTTTTCCCTCCAGGCCGCTGTCCTTCAAATGTCACAGCAAGAGTGTGGAGGTATATGTGTGTGATGAGTGGAAGGTGTGTTTGCATCTTCGTTACTCTGAAAGGGTTTTTTTATATATATATTCATATATATAATATATTTGTGTGCGGATTTCTGAATGCGTCAGTCATCTCTGAGGTTTTCCCAAGACATGCCCTGCCATCTGACATTTTGGGGCTTTTCCTCTGGTTTCCTTCTGTCTCAAAAGATTGTCCTCACAAGATACTTTCCTGCTGCACAAGCTCCAGTGGTGAGGATTTGATTACCTTCCCATGGCAACTAGAAGATTGGCTGAGACATGTAGCCTACTTGGATTTTTTTCGAAAAAGCAATTTGTCTTGAAAATAATCTGGCTGTGCCCCCAGTAACAACCTTTGTTCTGCTAACATCAATATCTTAGAGCTGGAAAGGGGAGACCTAAGGCTAACAAAGCTTGGCTAAACTCTTCTAGAGATAAAAATGGAGAAATACTTTTCTAATGAATCAGTCAAATGTAGCACGTCTGCTTGGTAGAAAAAGGAGAAGAGGCATTTGTGAAGTCTCAGACAAAAAAACAAATTACATATTTACATATGCAAAGCGACAAAAGAAAGACCCCAAAAAAGTTCTAAAGCTGTATTTTTTGTTGAGTACAAAAAGAGACGAAACACAAAACATTCAATATTGTATCACTATGACACATCTAAAAACAACTTTCCACAGTCTTTACTTTTTTTATGTTGTTTTTATACTTAGTATAAAAACACATACTTAGTATAAAAACAACATAAAAACAAATCTGACCATGTTATTTAAAAATTTGGCTCACAACGTGAAAATAAATTGGTTCACACTATTAAATTAAACAAGGTCAAATCAAGTTAAAAGAACAGTTTCCCCAATGTGCTTCACACAATTAAAAGCTTAAGAATGTAATAACAAAACAAAAACAATGGCTTAAGATCCAAATCGGATCTTAAGCCATAAAAAAAGGAAACATTTTCTGAAAGGACTCAAGAAACGAGTGAATTTATAATCTCAATCTACCAACAGTTACCGGTACAAACAGATTGCAAATGGAGTGGGAGTCTGTTCCCTGATTTCACAAAAAGCACAACAAAATGTATGCCTCAAATGATGGGCTGGAGCAGAGAGGAAGCAGCTCGTCAGCTGACCTCAGAGCTCTTGGTGGGCAGTAAGGCTGTGGTACAGGCGTGTGCTTCCCCATGAAGGATCCTAAAAACTACAAGTTATATTTCAAATTTGAATTTATGTATGGCAGGCGGCTGGTTCTATGATGTGAAATGCTGACTAATGTGAGAGGATACAAGGATTTCTATGTTTTTCTCACTTAAATTTAAGGCTCTGTGGTTTTTAAGTTTAATTATGCAACTAAGAGGCATTCATTCCCAGAGCTGTGTTAGGGAAACCTAAGCGCCTTGGTATGATGTGACTTACAAGTGACAAAGAGAACAACAATTCAAGCCATCCTTGTAGAAAGCCAAACAGAAAAGTAGGTGACGATGCTCTATTAAATCATACCAAGATAGTTAGAGACTCTAAATAAGATGCAAACTATTTGAGTGCCAAGCCAAATACCCCCACCCAGCGCTGCCGATGTGACGAGATCTACAATATCAAATGCGGCTCTGAGATCCTACAGCATCAAAAACCGTAGAGTTTTTGATATCCAGAGACCACAGTTAATCCTTCCATCACATTTACTCAGCCAGCCAAATTCAGCTCCCATTGTAAATAATTAAAGACTCCCACAAAGTTGGTTAATATCAAAAGGAACGCATGAAATTAACTGGAAATTGGTTTGTGTTGCTTCTCTTCTTCTTCTTTGAACGAGTTTAAAATGTTTTGTCGTGTCAAGATTTTGATGTCTGCATCTTTATGCAGAAAACCTTCGGCTGCCGACAGCTGATATTGGACCAACGCACCAAAAGAGCTCCGTAATATTACTGTGTGGTCTTTAATCTTTTACAGTAGTTTAATGCGGGAGATAAAATTCAGCATTGGCCGATTTAATGAGTAACATGAGCAGGCAATATACGACCTGACGTCTCAAGCAAGTAGCATTGACTCTAAAGCTGATATACTGGGCAGCTGTGGTTGAACTATATCATCCAAAGGGGAGCAGAAAATGTTGAGGGTCAGTGAACAGGGTGGGAATTTCTACAGAGAAGTGTTGTTGTGATATATTTTTTTCCCACCCTCCTATGGCTGAAAATGAAGATAAATGGCTGTCATTCTGTTCCTTAATGCAGAAAGGACGGGCTATTATTTTGAAAATACAGCTCCCAGATGCACTTCTCCAACTTTTTCTATTGTTTTTTTTTCTTTTTATTATTATTATTATTCAATTATATCAGCCTGCCCAGCATTTACCCAACCTACACACCTGAGAGCCGCGCACAAATCAAGGCCATGCATGGAAAACCAGCCGCTGTCAGCTGTCAAGGCTAAAGTGTCCAGGGAGTTGTCCAGACCCGCTGATCCTATCTCAGGCTCCGGGAAGAGAGCCAGATAAGGCAGGTCGAAAGGGCTGCACAACAAAAAAAAAGAAAGAATGGCATGCCAATAAAAGAAGGGGATTGCATAAATCAAACTAAATAGCTTTTCAATCACAAAACGACACTTAAATTCAGTGTAGGCAAATGATATGATTTTATTTGTGCTATTTGCGCTCTTTGCTCCGTGTTCTCGCCCTCATCTCCGTGGCTTCAGAAGACAAATGAAGGTGCTGCAATCTCTTCATTGCTCTCAATCTGCTCTAAATTTAAATAAGCAGCTCACTGGCCTTCACGAACTCTGGCACAATTTGCATCAGTGCCTGTGTGAGTTTATTTCCCCCCCCCATATCCTCCCCTCTCCCACCACCATCCTCGTTTCCTCCTTCACTCACACTAACAAAAGAGATCCAATCGCTCATTGCACCTGATTCTCAGAGGGAAGGTGCCTGTCAGCACTAATGGCTGAAGCTTGTCCCCCAACAGGCTGTGTTCCCCCACCCGTTCTCACTCTCGTTTCCTCTGTTTCTTTTGCTTCTTTTTTTTTGTGCCTGAGGCAGCTGGGAAAGAGACGCAGTGACATGTTGAAACCGTGGGACTTGGAGCAGCACTGACACTGCTGCTTTCAACGTGATTGACTTGTTTTCTAAACACCTGGTCTGGTGTTGTGTAAGAGAATAGAGACAAATATCATAGTTACAACGCCGAGCAACCGGTTTGTGCTTTGAAAGATTTATCTGAAGCAAGCGTTTCTGTCGTACCCAATGAAAGGCACCTAAACCTTTCTATTGCAACAGCTAGATTTAATAAAAAAATAAAAACCTGGCTTCCATCTCTTGGGCTTTGTTTGACTTTAAGACGCTCCACTTTTCCTTTACATGAAAACCAATTTCAAGGTTGAGAAAGCTGAGAATTTGGGAGGTATTTCCATTTTACTTTCAGTGTTAAAGCTGAGGGCTGAAGAAAAGGTGCTAAACATTATGTACCTTTAAATAAACAAAATGTACAGTGCGACTCTTTTGGAACAATTTAATCAACGGGGAGCGAGTGTTTTGGTATTTTAACTAACGGATAACCTTGAAAATACACAACTATAAAAAAAAAAACATGCCACTCCCACTCTGATACAAAGTTGATTGGTACAATTCTGACTGCATTTTCTAAATCTAAAAAAAAGGACTAAAACCTGTAACTGAAATATTGTCTTTCTACCACAGGATTATTCCGGTAGAAGTCAGCATCACAATCCACAGCAACCAGGTGTTCAGACTGGTTGGGTCACTCCAAAGCAATATTGCTTGCTGGTAAAAAAAAAAAAAAAAAAAAAAAGTGAGCTGTTATTTCTTATCTAAATCTGGGAGTTTGACTCTATTTAGGTGTACATCATCCTGATTTACTCTCACAATCTCACTCTCGGTAAACTCTTTAAAGGTTGCAGAAAATGAACTGGTATTTCCTGAAGTCAAAGCGAGCACAAAATGTACCCAAGGTAGGTACAAAGTGATGCATTGTTTTGTATTATAACAGCCCTGCCACTGACTGAAGAAGCCAATCAATGTGTTTTGGAAAGAAGTGTCTGTGTTAACCATCTGCATCAGTCGCTGGAGGTTTCAAATCAGCAGCAGCCATCTTCTTATGTCCTTTGATTAAGGGTTTTCTTTTATCTTAAATGTAATATTGAAATACATTTTTTCTTCATGGGGATCCTCAGAGTACTTTGTAGGGACATCTTAGTTTTCATTTATAAAGGGTTCATGCATCCACAGAAGTAATTTGATCCCCTTTTATATGTGCTTAGTTTATCCAACATTGCTGCAATTGGATCCTTTTTGTTGATCCCTCAAATCCATATGAACTCATTGAACTTTACTGAGACTTGGGCAATGCACAAATGGGAAGATCTTAGTTTTAGCTGTGCATATTAAGTATTCTGATTAACCAACCGTTCATAGGACAGCAAAAATGTATTACTTAGTACATATTTTAAATTTTTGTATAAAATATACATTTCAATGAATGTGCACCATGTGGTAAAAAAAGATAAAACACAGATTTGTTTTTTTATACCAATATGTCAGTGTAGCCAGGTTTTTCAAACAATGAAGCGTTTAAGACCTGTTGGATCCTAAAGGAAATTCCTTTATCACAGATGGCTCTTAACATTAAGACATGCTGGCTTTAGCCTCTAATGCATGCTGTGCTACGAGTTTATTGAGAACAATAATAAAACTGTGAACATCGGCTTGAAGTCAGACATGCTGGAATTTGCATGATGCTTGACACAAGGTTGCAAAGAAGGACAAACCGGGGAGACACTCATGAATTTCAAACACTCTGAGTTTGTCTGAATATGTTATAAACACACAGTGGCCCTTGCCATGTGCCTAAAATTTTGATCAGAGCTGCATGCTAGAATCAAGACCCACACAGAATACCCATGAAGACGTTCATAAAGCAATATATGAGATTTAATAGGAAACCTTAACTTTTGCCACCTGTATTTAAAGAAGCAGTGTTGCACATTTCCAGTCTAACAGTTAAAGCTTTAACTTCACTGTCACACCTTGTTTATTTCTAATATATTGGTCATTGCATATTCTTGGGCTCCATCTCGGAGCTTCAGTCCCCCAGCCAAGTTTCCTGCCCACTCAGCTCCTTCAGACTAGTAGCAGCAGCAATTAGCAAACACCTGGTGGAACTGCACATCTGCCGAGTTTATTATACGAACTACAACACTCCTAAAAATGGCTGTAAACTGCATCAATGGAGAGCATGGAACAGTATTTTTGCTATATGCTGAAGGCGGAGTCTTGAAAAGGAAAGGAGGTTCTTAATTAAAGGGACAGTGGCCAATTTCAAAGGGTCATACACAGCCATGATGCAAAGTCAAATTCCATTTAAGTTGTTTTTGATTTATGCAACATTTTCATTGCAACTTAAGGCACCATATTGCTACAGTTGTTATGCGCTATTGCTGTGTTCTGGAAACTATAGAATACCTCCCCTTTAATATGAAGTCCAGGTTTTATTCATTTTGTCCCTGAGAGCCAAATTATGCTCACTATGGAAACAGCAGATCTCTCCTCACCGTTTTCTTCACAACGAGCTTTGTTGATATTGTTTTTTCTGCTCCTGCTCATAATCTGACCATTCATTTTCTTTATCTGTTGTGCATTTACCCCGGTTCTCCCCCCGTCCCCCGCCCTCGACTACATCCCTGTGGGCGTGTGCAGCCAATGCGGTAACTAATGTCTAGGTGGCACACAGACTATGCAATCTACACGGCCACTGGTGTCCACAGAGCTGACTGGGAGGTATGAATTAGGCATCACATGCATTTGATGCGTCATGCTGAATTACACAGAGACAACAAACATTACCAGACTTCAGGTGTGAGTAATTCCACCAGAAAAGTGGGAGTTCTCAAAAACAGAATGATGCCGAATAGACTGCAGGTTCAGCGGGTGGTGGCCACGTGCCTCTGCTGTGAGTTTCTATACTCGAAATTAATAGAGCTGTATATTTTCTTTTTCTTGCACATTGCACACAGCCGTTGTGTTCTGACTCGAGAGCTGTGTAAAGACCTAGTGTATTGAGGCACTGTAGTTGATCATCTCCCCCTGTCAAGTAACTGAACGTGTTGTGTGTGTGTGTGTGTGTGTGTAGGTGTGTGTGTGTATGTACATGTGTATAATACCATGTGGGGACAATTTTCCTAACACACCCTACCATGTGGGGACCAACGGTAGCCAAGTGGGGACCTAAGCCTGGTCCCC
>CAEGAF010130198.1:0-15192 GCA_903067075.1 Micropoecilia bifurca
TGTGTGTGTGTGTGTGTGTGTGTGTGTGTGTGTGTGTGTGTGTGTGTGTGTGTGTGTGTGTGTGTGTGTGTGTGTTTAAATCTCCCTTTTTATATACGAGGATAAGGACTGACAGCTGGAACTCCTCACAGGCACAACTACCAGAAACTGGCAGATTTTATTTTGTTTTTTATTACTTTTGTTCACAGACTCACCAAGTAAATATCAGTTTTGCATCATTTTAAACTACTACACAAAATTGAAGTACATTTATAATTACTTTGAAGTAAATGAGCCTGGATATTGAATACAAAGCTGGAATTTGCAACTTTACTCTCTGATATTTGTTGATATTTATTGTGGATAAAAACAGATTACATTTTTCAAAAGTAAATAAGTAAGTAAGTAGTTTTATCTTTTGAAATATGGCATATTTCCTTTGACAGTAGGAACAAAGGACAAAAAGTTCTGGATTGAATATTAATAAAGTTTATTCAAAAGTATAAACAACTCATGAACAAGCTTACCCAAACACAACAAAGTGTGAAACTTAGCATGAAAACTAGATTATTTTTACTTTGTATTTTTCTTCTTTAGCATCAAATTGTATATGTTTGAAAAAAGTTTTATTTCACTTAAAAAACTCATTAGACCCTTTCTGCCAATGACAAACAGTCAGTTCTGCTACTGACTCTTGTTTGGTGCCTGTTGTTGAACCATTAAAGAAACAGGACATATTAACATTCTAGCAATTCATTTATTAAACAAATATCCATCCTTTGTCCTTTCAGAGCAGTGATGCCGTTGGTCAACATGGCCGCAGTGCGGCTCCGGAGGGCGGCGGAGGAAGAGGAGAAGGAGCCGCGGCCGCCTCCGCCTCCGTCTCACCACTCCAACCACCAGTTCGCCAGCATGAAGAACAAGTTCTTCAATGAGCTCACACACCTGCCAAGTGAGCACAACACAATGGTCTCTACGGAGAGTATTTAGGAAAAACACATTGCTGATACATTATAAGACCATAACACCATCCTGTTTTCCTTTATCATTATCTTTCCTTTTTGCCATTTCATGTGTCATTTTTTCATTCTGTCTTTCCTCATTTTCTCCTGGTGTGAACAATGTGTCCCGCTCTTCAAGATCATAAACTCAAGAGTAAGTCCGTCTTGTGTGTCATGCCATCACATGTGTCCTACATCAGGTTGAATAAAGACCCAACCATGAGGAAAAGGATTTGCTTTAGTGCTGATGGGTCGTTGTCTTCATTCTTCTCATAGGGAGTTTTGTAGTAGTCAGAGTCAAAGTCGACTGATTACTTTGTCAACTCATCCTATGTACTAGACATACAAGGACTCAAAATTTTGTTTCATTCCCTTCACCAGTGAAACTAATAACTTAAAAATATCACATAACAATAAATAACAAATAATCATAAAAAGAAGTTTTCCATAATCCATAGAAAAGACAGCAATAATATTAGAAAAAAAAATCCCAATACAATATACAATATACAATATACAATTTACAATTTTAAAAACACAAACTCTTACATAGTCTTACATAGATGGAGAGTATTCAGGGTCCTTACCGGCTGATGGAAGAAGCAGTTCGATAATCTAATAGTGCATCAGAAAGGCTGAATTGTGTTAGTCATGTGTTAGCAGGGTAAAAAGCAATCAGACATGAGATTTGGGTATTTCAGAGATTATTTATTTCATGTTGAGGTTATAGCTCTGATTCACCCCTTCAGGCAGAATCAGAGCTGTCCATCCTGCTATTGACCGTTTCTCTCCTCTGTCCAGTGCCCATGTGGGCCGTAGGGGCCATCGTGGTTGTGGTCCTTGCCCTCGTCGCCTGCCTTGGATTCTGCATCTACAAGAAGTGTTTCAATAAGGGCAAGAAGCAAAAGAAGGCTCGAGAGAGGAAAGGGGGAGGCGGGCGGGGGCGCAGGAAGAAGGATAAGGAGGGAGAAGAAGGAGACGAGAAAAAGGTGAGAAGAACTGATTTCTTCAACGTATTTGTGTTGCTGAGTAATTCCGAAAAAACCCTGAGCGGAAAAAAAGACAAAATGAATAAATGTATGAACACATTCAACTTAAATAAGTATTCTATTGCTCTACAAATAAAAAGTATGTGCATTTGAGGTTTAAAATCTTTAAACAACTGGAATGCATTTGTCTCGTGACTTTTACCTTCTGACCTACCTGTTAATCTATGACTTGGCCAGAAGGCCTGCAACATAGTAATTCACTGAAATGATATATCCTGCAGCTGATCATCTTGCGATTGTTTAATAATGTCTGAATTCAGTGTATACGACTTCAGCTGTTTTGATAAACTGCTGATTTAAAAAAGAAATGGTTGGTTAGTGGTTTTCATTCACCAGGGGCTGTAAGAAAACACAACCTGCCACCAAGCCAAAGTAGTTGGTCACCCATAGAAACAACAACTCCAGTCAAGCTCTTGCAGTAACTGGTAAACAAGATCTCTGCCAGTTTTTATCAATTCTGATCCTCTCATTTTTGCAGAATACTAGTAAGTCTGTCACTTTGGAGGGTTTTCCAGCTCAGAACATTTTTTATGTTCTTGCCACGGCGTCTCAGTTGGATTCAGATCAGGACGTTTACTCGACCACTCCTGAGTCTTCATTGGGTTTTTCCTTAAATTCAAAGACGGACTTGCTGATGTGTTTTGGTCATTGTCCCGCTGAACCCCAATGCACCTAAGGTCATAAACAGATATGATGTTCTCTCTCAGAATGTTTTTGCAGGCAACAGAATTCATGGTTTCATTTTCCATGACAAGCCTTCTATTTTTCTTTTATACCAGATAAGATATAATGAGACCCAACTCTTCCAAAAACATATCTCACCAGTTTATACAATAAATTATATAAATGTTTGCATAATCAAATTATTTTTTGGCAAAACTGTTAGCAGCCTTCATTTTTCCTTTCTCTCAGCTTTGGTTTTCTTGGTGCTCAGCCCTGCTACTTTTGCCCCGTCCCAGTGGTGAAGTCATGAGAACCTACCGTTAGTGAATCACTGGAGTTCTCTGGATATTGTTCTGCAGTTTTTATGACCTCTCGGATCAGTTGTGGTCATTTTGGTCAGCAGGCCACTCCGGAAAGGTTCACCACTGTTCCATGTTTTCTCCATTTGTGGATCATGGTTCTCACTGCTGTTCACTGGAACAGTCTTTACAAGATTCATCTCAATTACTTTGTTTTTTTTTTCCTTTTGTACATTTTGACATTTGTTTATAGATTTTACTACAATTTAGCTGGTTTCTGCTTTGGGAATAGTTGCGGCAGTAATCAAATCGAGTGGTAAGAGAAATTCAACTCAAATGACCACAATTAATTTATGTCTCTTCCCTCTCTAACAGACTTTAGGAGCTAGTTAGCTTAGCCTAGCGCTGACAGGGGGATAGAAACAGGAGATAACGACTTGACTGTACTTGTTTAACACACAACAAAATGATGGCGCTGATAGATAAGATTCTTTCTTTTTCTTGCCAAAGAGATAATATTATGGTATGTAAACATATATGTCCCCTCATGTCATTTGCCTGAACAAATACAGGTGTTGTTGGAATGTTTTTTTTTTTTGTGGGTGGTCCAAGTCTGTTTATTGTGTTCATCCTTCAACAGACAGAGATAACTGCTGCTTACTGGCTTCCTGATTTTAACCTCAGTTTCACAGTTTGCAGAAGTTTGGCTTCAGTCCATGTTGAGACATGCATTCTGAAATATGTGCTCTATCTGGGCAACAGCTTCAGTGTGCAAAGATAATACAGTATCTTTGAAGATCTAAAGATGGCCGTCACCAGTATAAAAAAACATATTCCTGAAAAGCTTTGGCACTCACAGAAAATGTTCTTTATTCGTTCCAGTCATTTAAAGGTTCACCTGTTAATCTTTTCTTTAACCGTCTTCAGTAAATTTATTACACCACAACCACCTACAGGCAGTAACATTTCCTTTGCTCACGTTCTGTTGTGTTTTTGTTGCTTCAGGTAATCAAAGGAGAGCAGAAGCAACATGTGTGAGTTTGATAACGTCACCATGACGATTCGCCACCCTGTCATATTTTGCAGGATGGAGAGGAAGAGAAGGAAGAGGAGAAGGAGTTTTTCGGCAAACTGGAGTACTCATTGGATTATAACTTTACCGATAATCAGGTGCACCGTGCTCACGCACAACACACCACACTGACTTTTCTAGAGTTATTGTAACTAGAACAAGATTTTACAGCCTCCATGTTTCAAAGTTTTGACGTGCTTGTGAGGTTTGGTAGATGCTTGGATGGCAACTGAAATTTACATTTATTTCAATTGGAAATATATTTAGATTAAGACATATGAGACTGTATTTTTTTTTTTTCAAAGGTATCAATACAATTGGTGAAGGTGCAATTTTACCCAGAGCACGGCTCTGGTGAACCTGTGTCTTAGTATGACAGGTTCACCTACTGGACAAAGGTCAGATTTTTGAGTTTCTAACTGACTGGTGATTCGTCAAAACCAATCAGCAACAAAAGGATTTAGGTTACATTCCTGACTCAGGATACAGGGGAGCACTCCATTTCAAAATAGAGCTACACTAGACCTAAGCTTCAAATAGGAGAAACTAAGAAATCTCCCATTATGCTTTTTCCTATTTGTTTCCTGTTCTAAATACAGCTCTTGTCAAAATGAAAGTCCATGAATACAGTAGCAAGAGATGTCAACAGTTGAACATATTTAAAGACTTTAGAGTCTTTTAGCCTGTACTTTCCTTTGGTGGGGAATTTATTCAGGTCTGAACACAAACAGGCTTTGGTGGCATACAAAATGTGATGCCTTATTTGGGATTGTTGGTAAAAGAAAAAAAAAAGAAAACTTTGATGGCAACATTTTAGCTACACATTAAGAAAGACCATTAATATTTTACCACCTCATTATTTTCAATTACACATTGAGACATAGTTAAATGTTCAAAATGCTAAGAAAATGTACCTGTTACACCTCCAGGAATTGTGCAATTTGAAATGAATTAATTTAATAGAAACACTCCAATTTTGAAAAAGCTAGGATCAACCGGCATTTCAGCCAAAAATATGTTTCGAAAAACTGCAAATGCAAACATTTCTTTCACATCGCATAAGTCACCTGATCAACAACCGGATGTTACTACTGGTTGAAACTACAAAGAAGATGACAGGAAGTGGTAGGAAGATGATGGTTTGTTTTTCTTTTTCTTTTATTCCCCCGACAACAAACAGCTGGCTCCACCGGAGCCCTCACAGCATCACAGTTCATAAAATGTTGTGTCATTCCAATGTGTTGAATTCATAACTTGTCTGTAAAATCACTGACTAGCATTTCCCCAAAACACTTGATACGCAGCCGCTCCCAACGCCTGAATGAGAGGCTGACTTCTCCTCTGATTGGCTGATAGATGATGAGCGCTAGCATCTCATGCAGCTGTTCACATCCGTCACTGCCATGATTTTTACTGACTTATCATGTGAACAAGATAATTCACATGTGATTTTAATTTAATTTCTCTTTTAATGGAAACATTGCAATTGCGAAATTGTGTTTTTCACCATTAGCAGAAAATAGTCTTGATGTAGATTTGCTTACATTTATAACGGAAACGCAGTTGTAGTTTGGAACTTGGACTGATCTTCTGCTCTTGGGTTCTTCTCCAGTTGATCGTGGGCATCCTTCAGGCTCAGGACCTCCCAGCGATGGACATTGGCGGAACCTCTGACCCTTATGTTAAAGTGTACATGCTGCCAGACAAGAAGAAGAAGTTCGAGACCAAAGTTCAACGCAAGAACCTCTGCCCTGTGTTTAACGAGACTTTCACTTTTAAGGTCCATGCAGCGATGTTGTTTTAGAAAACTATAGTATTTTCTAACAGAATTCAAAGCTGAATTTGATGCTATTGCTCTTCCTCTCCAGATCCCTTACAGTGAGCTGGGTGGTCAGACTCTGGTGCTGCAAGTTTTTGATTTTGACCGTTTTGGAAAACATGATGTCATCGGCGAAATCAAGATCCCAATGAACAGCATAGACCTCGGACAACCAATACATGAATGGAAAGATTTAGTTGGTGGAGAAAAAGAAGAGGTAAATGCTTGTTTTTTTCCTCCAAAACTAGGCATTTAAAGACTTTAACAAAACACCTGACATATGCATTGTGTTTGTGACAGCAAGAGAAACTGGGTGATATCTGCATTTCCCTTCGCTATGTCCCCACGGCCGGTAAGCTGACGGTCAACGTGATGGAAGCAAAGAATCTGAAGAAAATGGACGTCGGAGGACTGTCAGGTATATGTTGTTCACATACCTAGAGGCTGATGATCGACTCATACTGGAGGTCTGTGTTGACTCGTGTTTGTCCTTCTCAGATCCGTTTGTCAAGGTGGTTCTGCAACACAACGGCAAGCGACTCAAGAAAAAGAAGACATCTGTGAAGCAAAACACTCTAAATCCTTACTTCAACGAGAGCTTCAGCTTTGAGATTCCTTTCTCCCAAATTCAGGTTCTTACTCTGCATAGTTTCACTGATATTTGGATCTGTTGACTGTTGCATGAACATAGTACAACACAAAATTATTTCTTTTGAAATAAGGAAACATTTCAAGATGATTTTCTGTAAATATTTCTTATAAGTAGGCCTGATTACTTTGCATAAACAAAATTTCATATAGTTGCTTTTTCTTTTAGTCATTGTTAGTGTTTTTGTCGTCCACCGTGAGGAAATATGACGTCTCTAAAACACAATCGGGTTTTAATGTCTTAATAGTGGATCATAAGTCTTTCTCAGGCAGATACAAGAAAACAAAAACCAAGTTATTATTGAACAAAGCTATCTGAATTTAATTATTTAAACTCCAACATCATCATACTGTGCTATCTATTGAAGTTTAAATCAGAAAGTTTGCATGACCACACATCAAGTCTCAGAACATCAGATTTTTATGTAATTCTCTGCTGACAGTTTAAGTCATTTTTTTTCTCCAACCACTGCAGAGTTGGGGTGCAATTTGGAGATCTGTGCTCTGTTACATTGGGAATTCCAATGCATATTGATTTCTATGTGCAAGAGCTCATCATTGCACAGTGGCTAGAGAGGCTATGCATAAACGTTGTTGTACCAAGAGTCCTGAGAGGACAGCCTGGGTTAAAATCCCATAGGAAAACTGTATGACTCTGCAATTATATTTGTTGTTAATTTTGTCTAATTTGAGGAGAAAATGTAATGTTTTAGTGATCAAGTCTATACTGATATAGTTTAAATGTCACATGCGCCATACATGCAAGCGAGACATTTACAGGAACTACCGTTGACCCTCCTCTGTCTCTACACAAAGAAAATCCAGGTGCTGATCACCGTGTATGACTACGACAAACTGGGCAGCAACGATCCCATCGGGAAGTGCTGGATTGGCTACGGCGCCTCCGGCGTCGGGCTGCGCCACTGGTCAGACATGCTGGCCAATCCCAGGCGACCCGTGGCCCAGTGGCACACGCTGCTGCCGGAGGAGGAGGTGGATGCGGCCCTGAAGGCTCCCATCCGCTAGCGTGGCCCCTGAGACCTGGGCTACTTACAGTGTAACTTTCCAGGAATTACTGACTTATTTGTAATATTTTACTTTAAATTAAGTTATTGTGTGTGTGTGCATGTGTGTGCGTGTGTGACCTTCATTTTCACCAATCAACAGATGCTTGTACATGCATGCTCACTAGAGAAGGAATATGCAAGATGCTCATTGTGACAAAATAATCTTTGAAATGACTCAGTAACTCCCTGTCTAACATGAGTAAATTGTGCCATGTTGTCATTTGGTCTACAGGCTTCAATATATTGTATTATACTGTATGTTTTCAATAAGAAATAGAAGACAAGAGGGTTATGTATAGAAATTTTAAAAAAGACCCCATTTAATCTTTATTTAGACATTAGCACTGCGACGCAGACGGCTATGTTCAGCAACAAAAGCACAAGATAACTGCGCTAACTTTGTTCAAGCTAATCTGTTAGCTAGCTGGCTCAAGTAAGCCAGCTAGCTAAAACATTAGCTAACTAGCTAGCTGGCTAATCTGTTAGCCAGCTAGCTAGATGCCAAGTGAGCCATCTACTGTAGGTATGGTGTTAAATTAAAAATAATAATAATCTGACTTCAAAAATCCTGAAGTATCCCTTGAGCACCAGATTAGGATTTTGTTTTTAAGGCTAGCAAGGGTGTCCAGATAAAGCTAAGACTCATTTAACCTTCTACTTACAAGATAAAACTAGAATTTAGAGTCTGCTAAAAGGAAAATGGACACCAAGACATTGTTGCTGACCAGAAATGTTTGTGTCCTGTTCTGTTTACTTGAATTCCTCCTCTTTACTCTTTAGCGTATTGGATCTATGCTTGATTGTTCCAGTTTGATGTGCTGTAGTCAGATTTGTTCTCAGAACAGAACAGAAGCCATGTTGTGAGTGGCAGTGACATGCATGTCTGTTTTGCTATTTGTTTCTTTAAAAGAAAAAAGAAAGAGAGAAACAAAGAAATTCTTATGGCTTCACTTTCTGTCCCTTATATTGTGATTCCAAAATAAAAAAGCAGATTAAATAAAAGACAGATGGTTTGGTGGACTGATGGATTCGCATCAAGCTACAAAGACACACACACAGTCAGATATTTAGTTGTTTACAGTGAAATGAGCTTTATTACAAACCGTTCATAACACAAGCTGTTTTTGATCGAGTCACTATGGTTCTCAGCCAGTGCCTCATAGCCTAGGTCCTGGGGGAGGTACAAGCTCTCAAAAAATAAATAAAATGAAGTTTGGGCAGAAGAAGGATGTGATTGCAGATTGATTCTTCCAGGGATTGCCACTGGTTGTTGAAATAATTTGATACTGAATGTAAATGTACCATAATATCAATCCACTCCTCTTGAACCTTATTGGAAAGTGTAACCTCCACCTTTTCCACCAAAGAGTGATGTGCCAAGAGACACTGCTAACGTAGCAACTTTGTCACCCTTATTTAGTTTTTGTAAATAATCTTTGAAATAACTGGCAACAATCACTGTTTACAATACCAACATCCTGACTCACCACAGAAGCATTTTTCGGAGTGAGATAATGTCATAGTAGACCCTCCTGTCAGTGACATCAACAAAACTGAACCAAGTTGTACAACAGGAAAGTTTGACTGCAGTACCCAGCCTTCAACCCAAATGGGGCAGCACTAAAACTGTTGAATCAAAATGTTGCAGAATTAAACAAGTTTGCACTAATATGTTCAAATTTGCACAAAGACATAAACACAGCACACTTAAGGACAGATTTGTAAATGTTGTCTGCAAATAAAAGTTGATTGGGGTTTAGCTACTTTTTAAGATTTGATCAATATTTCCTGAGTGGAACTCAGCATGTTGCCATTAGTGTCACTAGTTCAGTTTTGTTCCTGTTTGAGTCACGTTTTACAGTTTAAAGCCATTAAAACTTATTTGAACCCAAAAAGCACCATAGACCCACAGCAGCACTGCTGCTTTTATAGGTCTGTCTGTGTTTTCCCCAACTGACTGTGAACCAGCGAAAGAGCGGATTATTGGTGTGTCCTTATTAGTCCTTGACTCCTGCAGAGCCAAACATGTGAGGCAGGAATTAAACTGGGGGGAGGGCAGAAAACCTGTCCACAGTAAGACGAGAGACGGAAAAGCTAAGAGAAGAAATAATTACTTTTTTTCTTTCACAATGAGGCATTCCCCCCCTTTTTAATGTTTTTTCTTAAATATAAGAAATTTATGTTATTTTATGTAACTCAAATGAGGAAGAGGAGACTCACTTTTAGTGCCTGGTTTTATGAACACGTGAAATAATACAAATCCTCCCAGCTCTTTTTCTTATTATTTATTAGTTGTTATTCCTGTTAATTATGAGACTTTGTTGATCAGCTATTGAGTTTTTTAAAAAAATACTTAACACCACTTAATCCTTCTGCTTTAAAGTTAATCTACAAATGTTGACTCAATTACCAGCCAAGGAAAAGATGACTGAAACAAATTACTGGGGTAGGGGGGGGGTAAGAAATCAGAAAACCTTCTTTCAAAAACAGATAGTTACTGCATAAAATAAATAAATAAACATACTAATTTTAAACATAAATAACATACTTGACTTGCATTTTTATGTTTGTCACCTTCCTAAAAATATAATATAAATATATATTCCATAAATTTTATTTTTGCCAAAAGTATTTTAGGTAACAACAACAACAACAACAATAACAATAACATTAACAATAACAACAACAACATAAATAAATAATCACTTTTGGCAAAAATTACATAGAGCATTATTTTAGGAAGGTGACTATATATATGCATATAAATAAAAAGAATGATATACTTTATTGCTGACATGGACTACATTTATTCTTGGCTAAAACTGAGCTTTCTGTTTGACCTTTCAGACTTTCTTAATCCGTAACATACAGGCAGCCTGCTGGATTTTATACACATTCACACGCAATGCCACTTTTTGCCACCTGAGGGCGACATCTGCCATTATTTTTGGCCCGTAATGACGGGCGAGGCGATCTTAGATCTTTCTCCGTCTAAGGTTTAAATGCGCTTCACCGCTATTACATAAGAATTTAGTTTAACTCTTGAGAATTTCACCACGTTCATCGTGTTTCAACATTCCTTTCAATATCTCTTCATCCGTCAGAATGCATGAGTGAAAACGGACTCATTAACCACACCAGATAGCAGCTCTGATCAAATCAAGACGCCATGAAATGGACATGTGAAATGGTCGTTGTGCAGCTGCCACGGTCTGCCTCACAGCCATTAACATCTCGTCGTTCAGAAACAGTACAAACGTCGCTGATAGCTGATACCAGCTCCACTTAAGTGATTGAGATCTTCAGAGCATGTCTGAAGGGTTCCCCTTTTTTCCAGAATCATTTAATCTGTAGCTCTGAAGCGTTTTCCAGCTGGCATGTCAACATCTCCATACCTGTTTCTCATGGTTTTATCTAAGGCAGATCAGTAGATCAGGACATCACTAAGATGATCTTTGAGATTCTCCTTCGAATCAACTATGTGCCTCGACAAGCTGTAAGGTAATTTTATTTCTATAGCACATTTTCAGCAACAAGGCAATTCAAAGTGCTGTAGCACCAATCTAAGAAAAACAGGACTTTCTGTGTGTAATGGTGGTGATTGGTGGTTTATCTCACCAGTAGTGTTGATGGTCTGAATACATTTCATTGTGGTACTAGTCTGAGCTTTAATTTTTAAAGTATATTTAATTGTGGCAGCAGTTTTGTTTAACTTATGACGTCCAAGATTAATTTCCCCTAACATGGACAATAAAGTAGCTACTGACCGATCACATGTCGAGGTTCCAAGTGAATTGGACATCGCTGTGGCTAATTCTTTGGTGTGGAAAACATGGCAAAGTGTTCTGGAAAGAACTGCAGTGGAAAGCAGTGGAAGCATGTGAATTCACAGTAACAGGTTTTTCTCCTTATGGTGAAAATTTACAGTCGCAGTATCCTAGAGAACAACCAGCTGCCCAGCTGAAGATGTGTGAAATGCTCAAAAATGAATTTGTGTTTTTCTATTGCAGTAGCAAAAGCTTATGTCAACTCTAGAAATATTTAATTTAGAAAAGCCAATCTATGATTCCAGAATCAGAAGCACTTGTTTTTATCTATACACTACCTTTTAATTTAAATTGGAGTGCATGTACAAACGCTGCCGTACCTCTAAGCCATGTGGCGTTGTGTGTCTAGGAACCTTTCGTGAGACAATGATTTCCTGTTTTCTTAGTGTATACTATAAGTGTTTCATAATTCAGAAGCCCACTCTTTAAAGAGAAAAAACATATTTCAAGGTGCAGTAGAACTGGAAGGTGCTTCTTAATAACAACCATTTAATGACGGATAGATGCTCTTTTCCAATTGCTGCTGAGACTTTAAAAGGAATCAAAATTCAAAAACAGCCATGATGCTTTTACACATGTAGAAAAACATCATGGCTGTTGTTAAATTTTATGGAGGATCTATGATCCTCTTACAAAAAGTCGCAGGAACTTTGCAAAAAGCATTTGGCATTATGAACTCTTTAAATGAAAATCTGATTGATGAAAATTTCTTATCACTGGGTCCTTTGAGATAACGATCCAAGACCAAAATGGTTCCACAGATACAAACTCAGCCTTCTTCTGTCACCATCAGTCTCAAGACATCTAGACAGATTGGAGATGGGGGAATGGTAGACAGATCTCTGTCCTCCATGTTCCCACCCTCTATGATGGGTGGGAACAACTAATTCTAACTAATTGTACTCCAGCTCATTCAGAGGTAACATAGCCGTTTGCCACTTCTCTGTGGCCCTCAGCTGTTGAGAAACGATCGATTCCTGGAGGCGTGGACTTTATTGAAGTTGAACAGTTGGATCTGATTTTACCTAACTAACAATCAGTAGCATATGTCACGGCTAATGTTTAGTCATGACGTGTAATGCGTCAGCTCAATAAGGCTTACTGGGAATCATATGCGATGTAAACAACCTCAGAGGAAATACGACCACAACATTGTTGCCAGCAATAAAACTTAAAGAGCAGAATTATGTAAAATCAACTTTTCTTAGCTTTACATCAGGTTGCTATGCTATTTCCTCAACAAAAAAAAATACCTGGAGTGTTGCCTTGATTCTTTCATGCATGTTTGAGAAATCCTTTTATCTCCCATGACAACGATTCATCCATATAAAAATCCTTGGTGGATCTAGCCCCGCCTTTGAGACACATGTCCTCCTCAGAGCTGCAGTTTACAAGTTTCTGAGATTCCAAGATTTCACTTCACAGAGCAGCCGAGCTACTTCTCAGTGCAAAGCTGGTAAAAACATTTAGTATTAATGGAGCAGCCGTGTTGTGATGACTTGCTGAAGGCAGTTTTGGACAGAGCAGGTTCGTAATGGTTCCATATATCATCTTGTGAGTCTTTGTCACAGTCACTGCTTCTGCTTCTCTACAATTTCTCCACCTCAAAACTTTTCTTACTCTCTTATTTGCACTTTAGCCATACCACTTATCTCCAGCTTATGGTTCCAAGTTTCAGCCATGTGTACTGGGATAAATACACCTAACTGCTTAGAAAACACAGCCTAAGTGATGCTGCTGCCCTTCTTGGAATGTACAGATGCAGGCTCCTGTTAAGGACTTGCATACTGAATATTGGCTGTTTTTGCCAAGACGTTTGTTTTTATTGCTGCTGTCCTGCAGAGGCCCAGCAGTCGTCCAGTGTTATTTTCACAACAGGCATGACAGGAGAAAAACATTTTTAACATTATCTCACTCTCAGTTGGTGCAAAACATGAAGGGACATGAGAGAGAGAGCATATTGCTCCTGGGTTGTCTGACTGCCTGTTTCAGAGTTTATTTTCAAATGTTTTTATTTGTCTTGAAGACGTTGAAGAAAACCACACATCCTTTTAAATGTAGTGCATGTACTTTTAATTCAGCCAAACAACATCAAGTTACAACACGTCCAGATCAGAGAAACCCAGGAGCGTATAAAGAATCCAATTAAAATAAACATTTTTTTCCCTTAATTGTCTTCGAATCACGTTGCTCCCATCTTCGTTTTTGTGTTTGTGGTTTTACTTCCAGCGACCACCCACCTTCCCCTTGCCGTGGACTTTTTTGCTGAGGGAGAAAAGACGGACATGAAAAGACGAGTGAGGCGCAGCGCCGGGAGGAGACAGAATCAGACGTGTCGGATTTTTCATCTACTCACAATTTCTGAGCATGTTGGATTCTGTTCAGTAACACAGTAATCTGTGGGAGGTAAAGAAAAGTGTTATTGGATAAGAAGATTGTTATTAGAGTTTAGTTTAAGTTTAAGAAGTATTCATCAACCTTGAACTTTTTCACATTATTCTTTTTGTCTTGTTAAAATCACAAACGTAATAACATGTATTTATCATCAGATTGTTTCACTTATAACAAAACATTTTTCAAATAATCTGTCATAATCTGTAGTAATAGTACTTTTTTCATCAATAAAATGAATTATTGACTTAAGACAAGTCCCTATATCTCTCCTGACTAGTTACTTGTAAGTTATGTTTGTCTTATTTCAAGTGTACGAATATATTTGCACTAAAAACTAAACCAAAAACACTTGGTAAGATTTTGTGTTTTTGCAGTGTTGGTCTTTATGCTGCTGTTTATTCACTAAAGCTTTATTGTAAACCTCTGAGTCCGTCACAAAACAGCTGAATTGATACAGAAATGAGATAAACACTCAATGTTAAGTACCAAAGAAAATATTCAGAAAAATGACCAGAAATTCAGAAACTGTAGAAGGCTTCTGCTGAATACGTTCATGTTTATATAGCAAAAAATGTGTTGAATGTGTTTGGTATTTTTGGAAACACAATTTCCCCATGGTCCACAATAATGTGTATCAAGCAGCAGCTACACATGACTGAGTGAAGCCCTTTACCTTTAACCCACACTGTAAAAAAAAGTCAGTAAATTTATGATAAAATAAGGTAAAAGACCAACAGTTTTTGACTGTCATATCCAAAAACATTTAATTACCGTTGAAACTACATAGAACCGTAAGTCAAAACTGCAAAGAAAGTCAGTAAATTTACGGTAACAAACGGTAAAAGACCAACGGTTTTTGACCGTTTTGACCATAACAGTTGAAGGGTTTTAAGATAAGGACATTTAAATATTACAGTGATTCTTGAAAATAGGGACAAAATGGGTTTTAATTTTTCAATAATTTTTTTTTGTTATTTCTCAAATTTATGTATACAAATATGTCAAATAATGTTTTGGAAATGTAAAAGATGCTAAGGTACAGGCTCCCAGTTGCAACATTTTTTTTTTTAAATTACATTTTTAATCTACCTGACCCAGAACGTTGTCATCACCATCTGACAAAAATAAATAAAAAATGATTTTTAATGACCCTATTAGTGATATTTTTACTAATTTTACAGACAAATGTTTCTCAAGAAACAAAATAAATATTATTTAAAACAAAAAACTATACTCGACACAAAACTGAAGGTGACAAACTAGTGATTAAAATGAAAAACTTGGTACATGTGAAGTCATGCAATTTATGTAAAATACATTAAAATGAATTATTTGCACATTTAAGTGAGATTTGACAACAATTTCACTGAAAGA